>PVIW01005203.1:0-111880 GCA_004026585.1 Noctilio leporinus | reverse complement strand
TCTTCATTTTATTTGTTTACTTATTTTTATAGCAGACCCTTTAGCATTTCTTGCAATGCTGGTTTGGTAGAGATGTATTCTTTTAGTCTTTTTTTGTCTGGGAAGCTCCTTATTTCTCCTTCTATCTTGAATGAGAGCCTTGCTGGGTAGAGTATTCTTGGTTGCAGGCCTTTGTTTACCATGACTTGAAATACTTTTTTGCCATTCCCTTCTGGCTTGAATTGTTTCTGTTGAATCATCATTTGATAGCCTTATTGGAGCCCCTTTGTATGTTATTTGTCTTTTCTCTCTTGATGCTTTTAGGATTCTCTCTTTGTCTCTGAAATTAGCCATTTTAATAATAATGTGCCTTGGTGTTGGTCTGTTTGGGTTGATCTTCATTGGGACCCTCTGTGCTTCCTGAACTTGATTAATGTTTTCACTCATCATGTTGGGGAAATTTTCTATCATTACTTTTTTGAACAGGTTTTCCATTCCTTGTTTCTCTTCTCCTTCTGGTACCCCTATGATATGGATATTGTTACATTTCATGTTGTCCTGCAGCTCTCTTAACCCCTCTTCAGTCTTGTTCAGCCTTTTTTCATTCTCTTGTACTGTCTTGGAGTATTTGTCTACATTATTCTCCAACTTGCTGATCCGGTCCTCTGCTTCCTCTAGCCTACTGTTGATTTCTTCTACTGTATTCTTCAATTCAGAAATTGTATTCTTCATTTCCTCCTGGCACTTATTGATAGTGTCTATGTACTTTTTCATGCTGTTGTAGCTCTCAGTAAGTTCCTTGTAACTTCTATGGAGTTCTTTGTAGTTCTCCTGTAATTGTTTATAGTTTTCTTTGATGTGGGTGAGGTCACTGACATTCCCTATCATCATTCTTTTGAATTCCTTATCTGATATTTCAGGTGCCTCTGTTTTATTTTATGGTCTTTCTGGGGATTCTTCCTTTCCTTTTGGTGATGGACTGATTCTTTTTTCCCCCATTTTGGGTGTCTGTTCTTGCTTGCTTTTAATTTTTTTGTTTTTTCCTTGGGTTAACCTGTTTTGCTTCCTTGCCTTAGTTGAGCACCCTTCTGTGATAGGAGATTTGTTGAGTTCAATGTTGCATTCTCCCAGATTTTCTCCACTTGTTGTTCTTGGTGTGTCCTTTATTTGGGCTGTCTGATTGTATTCTGGACCTGTGGGCTTTTAGCAGAAAAAAACAAAGGAAAAAGAAATAAAAATGATAATAATAATAACAAGAAAGGGTTTAGATGGCTGTTCACCCTTAATAATCCCTGATTGGTCCAGATGGAGAAAGGACCTGAGGGCTTTTAGCAGAAAAAAAAAATAAGAAAACAAACAACAACAACAAAAAAACATATATATATATATATATATATATATATATATATATATATATATATGGTAAGCAGAAAGGGCTTAGGTGGCTGTTCACAGTTAATGATCCCTGATTGTTCCAGGTGGAGCCAGTACCTCTGGGCTTATATCAGAGAGAGAAAGAAAAAAAAAAAAAAGAAAAAAGAAAAAAGGGAGAAAGTCACAAGACGAAGAAAAATCAATATTAATAAAGAAAGTGTTTAGGTTTCTGTTCACCCTTTATGATCTCTGTTTGGTCCAGGTGGAGCCAGGACCAGTGGGCTTTATCAGGAAGAAAGGAAAGAAGAAAAAAAAAAAATAAAATAAAATTTTTTAAAAAAGGGGAAAGTCACAAGACAAAGAAAAACCAATATTAATAATGTGAAAGGGTTTAGGTGTCTGTTTACCCTTTATGATCTCTGATTGGTCCAGGTGGAACCAGGACCAGTGGGCTTTAACAAGAAGAAAAGAAAAGAAAAAAAAAGAAAAAAAGAAAGAAAGAAAGAAAAAAAATGGAGGGACAAAAAAGGAAAAGGAAGGAAGAAAAGAATAAAGAAAGGGTTTAGGTGGCTGGGGAAGGGAGGAATACTTAGATTGAGGACTGGGAATGCGTTGTAGCCAGAGAGTGAGTAGACTTTAATTCAAGAGTATGGGGAGGGTCTTGGGTATTTAGGTGGATTGAGATGGGGGGGGATTAAGAATATGTGAGAAATAACTTTTGAAAAGGATATGTTGGGGATTAATAGTTCACGTAGCTCTCGGTATAACTCAGGTGCTTGAGATTAGCAGCAATCCATTTCCTGAGGCTGCCTCTTTTGCTTGGTCAGGTCTCTGCAGTCTATAGTCTAGCTGGTCTTGGCGTGGCAGGGCCTCTGATTGTCACAGTCAGGGCTGGTTCTAAGTGTCAGCCCCCAGGTATGCTAGGGCTTCAGTAGCCTAGCTGGGTTTTAGGGCTGCCAGTATTCTGGAGCCCGCAGGATGTCCCCTCCCACTCCTGGCGGAGGTTCCTGCCTATGATGGGCACCTGGCACCCCTGCAGGGCAGCCTGCAACCTTGCTGGTTCCTGTGATGACTGGCCCTGCCCCCGCAGCTCCCGGAGGAGGCAGCCCACATCCATCAACAGTGCCCAGGGTCCACCAACATTGCCCAGCTCCCCAGGGCGAGAGGCAAACCTCCAAGCCGACCAGCTTTCTGAGGAGTCCTTTACACAGCCTCTGTGATGCGCCTCTCCCAGGCGTCTGTGGCCTTTGTCTTGGGCAATGGGTGGGTCAGTTGCCCCTGCTACTAGTTCCCAGCTCGCAGTTTGGAGTTTCCACGGGAGACTGGGCGACTGTGTGAGTGCGCAGGGCTGGGCAATCTGCTGTTTCCCCAGTGGCCCAGCAGCACCGTTTTTGGCCCTCTCGCCACCCCGGCTGGTACACTTCCCCGCTCCCCTGCTCCTGCTCCTCGCATGATTCTTCTCCTCTGCCTCTAGCCCTGTGAGGAGCTTCCTCTCCCTGTTGTGGGAGCGAGGCTCTCACACAGTCCCTCCCCTGCAGGAGTTCAATTCCTCATTCCCTCCGGCGTTTGCCCTTGCTGCCTTCACTTCACTGTTCAGATTTCTAGTTGCCAGGGAGCCTGGAGCTGCTTCAGTTAAACACACCTATCTGGGTAGAGCCGCCACTGCCCAGAGACGACCTTGGCCCGCCGGCTGTCTGGAGTCCCCTCACCTACTTTCTACAGGTCTCCGCTCCCTCTGGGCTGTGCTCCCCCGAGTCCAGAAGCTGACCGCTCCAATTCTTAGGGATCTGAAGACGTCCCGCGCTCCCTATCCTGTCCTCTAGCTGCTCTGGTACTCGAGAACAGCATCAGCACTGCTCTCTACTCTGTTCCCATCTTTCTCCCTTCTCTCCAGCCTTTTTTTCATGTCCATTTGCTTGATATATAGTTTTCCATCCCTTCACTCTCAATCTGTGTTGATCTTTTGTTCTGAGGTGGGTCTCTTGAAGACAGCATATATGTGGGTAATGTTTCTTTATCCATTCGGCTACCCTATATCTTTTGATTGGTGCATTTAATCCATTTACATTTGTTATTATTGATTGATACTTATTCATTGCCACTTTTTCCCTTTGTACCTGTATTCCTCTTTGGCTTTCTCTGTTTCTTCATTTTATTTATTTATTTATTTATTTTTAAAGCTGACCCTTTAGCACTTCTTGCAATGCTGGTTTGGTAGAGATGTATTCTTTTAGTGTTCTTTTTTCTGGGAAACTCCTTATTTCTCCTTCCACCTTGAATGAGAGCCTTGCTGGGTAGAATATTCTTGGTTGCAGGCCTTTGTTTACCATGACTTGAAATACTTTTTGCCATTCCCTTCTGGCTTGAATTGTTTCTGTTGAATAATCATTTGATAGCCTTATTGGAACCACCTTATATGTTATTTGTTGTTTCTCTTTTGATGCTTTTAGGATTCTCTCTTTGTCTTTGAAATTTTCCATTTTAATAATAACGTGCCTTGGAGTTGGTCTGTTTGGGTTGATCTTCATTGGGACCCTCTGTGCTTCCTGAACTTGATTAATGTTTTCACTCATCATGTTGGGGAAATTTTCTATCATTACTTTTTTGAACAGGTTTTCCATTCCTTGTTTTTCTTCTCCTTTTGGTATCCCTATGATATGGATGTTGTTATATTTCATGTTGTCCTGCAGCTCTCTTAAACCCTCTTCAGTCTTGTTCAGCCTTTTTTCATTCTCTTGTACTGTCTTGGAGTATTTGTCTACATTATTCTCCAACTTGCTGATCCAGTCCTCTGCTTCCTCTAGGCTACTGTTGATTCCTTCTACTGTATTCTTCAATTCAGAAATTGTATTCTTCATTTCCTCCTGGCTCTTACTGATAGTTTTTATGTCCTTTTTGATGCTTTTATAGCTCTCAGTAAGTTCCTTGTAACTTACCTGAAGTTATTTATAGTTTTCTTTGAACTGGCTAAGCTCATTAAGCTTCTCTATCATCATTTTTTTGAATTCGTTATCTGGTATATCGTGTGCCTCTGTTTCATTTGGTTGTCTTTCTGGGAATTCTTCCTTTCCTTTTGGTGATGGACTGATTCTTTTTTCCCCCATTTTGGGTGTCTGTTGTTTCTTGCTTTTTGTTTTTTGTTTTTTCCTTGGATTAATATGCTTTGCTTCCTTGCCTTAGTTGAGCACCCTTCTGTGTTAAGAGATTTGCGGAGTTCAGTGTTGCAGTCTCCTAGATTTTCTCCATTTGTTGCTCTTGGTGTGGCCTTTATTTGGTCTGTCTGGTTGTATTCTGGATTGGTTGTGTATGTTGCCCCTTTCCTTCCAGTTGGCTGATTGCGAGACACACCTTCTATCCTTCCTCATACACTGTTTTTGAGCTGCTCCTAAAACAGAACCACCAGTCCAGGCAAAATAACCATACCTTCAGTGATATCTTTCTCTTTTACTTCCCCTTTTGACTGCCTATGAACTATATATCCAAACCCTCCAAGGTAATCCCCGCTCTTAATCACACCCTCAGCTGCAATTGAGCCAGTCTTGATAAGGATGTAGATATATTAAGACTGTTGTACGAGGGGAAAAAATGATTAAGTTGATTAAAGTATAGATAGTTTTGAAGGGTGCTGAGGAGTAGCAAAGATAGCAGGGTTATGAGAGAGAAAACCAACTTTTATATTCTATAGAAATGAGGAGAGGGAAAATCAGAAAGCCTCAATATGAGTGAACTGTGTAAGCCTATGTATATAGTTGTCGCATCTGCCTCCCTTAGTGATCCTTGATTTGTCCAGGTGGAACCAGGACCTATGGGCTTTTAGCAGGAAAAAAAAAAAAAAAGATAATAATAATAAGAAGAAAGGGTTTATTTGGCTGTTCACCCTTAATGATCCCTGATTGGTCCAGGTGGAGCCAGCACCTGCCGGCTTTTAGCAGAGAAAAAAAAAAATTTTTTTAAGTAAAAAATAAAAATAAAAAATAATAATAAAGAAAGGGTTTAGGTGGCTGGGGAGGGGAGAAATACTTAGATTGAGGACTGGGAATGCATTGTAGCCAGAGAGTGAGTTGACTTTAAATCAAGAGTAGGGGGAGGGTCTTGGGTATTTAGGTGGATTGAGATAGGGGAGGATTAAAAATATGTGAGTTGGGATACAATATGGTATAAACAGTATTTACTTAAAATGCACTAATTGTGAGGATTGGAAGTAACTTTTAAAAAGGATATGTTAGGGATTAATAGTTCATGTAGCTCTCGGTGTAACTCAGGTGCTTGAGATTAGCAGCGATCCATTTCCTGAGTCTGCCTTTTTCTTGGTCAGGTCTCTGTAGTCTACAGTCTAGCTGTGTGGTCTTGGAGTGGCAGGGCCTATGGCTGTCACAGTCAGGGCTGATTCTGCATGTCAGCCCCCAGGTAGGCTGGGCCTCTAGTAGTCTAGCTGGGCTTCAGGGCTGCAGGTTTTCTGGGGCCCTCCCTTTTTCTTCTTCTGTTTGAAGTCCAGCAGGGTGCTTCTGTGATGCCTATAGCTGCTCCTCCCACTCCAGCTTCAGGAGGAGGTTCCTGCCTGCAATGGGCACCTGGCACCCCTGCAGGACAGCCTGCAACCTCGCTGGCTCCTGTGATGACTGGCCCTACCCCTGTAGCTCCCGGAGGAGGCAGCCTCTGTCCACCAACAGTGCCGGGCTCCCCCAGGTGAGGGTCAACCCTTCAGGCAGTCCAGCTCTCCGAGGAGTCCTTCATGCCACCTCTGTGATGCACGCCTGGCTTCCCAGACCGTCTGCAGCTTGGTCTTTGTTGCCTGCAATGGGCTGGTCAGTTGCCCCAGCTGCAAGTTCCTGGCTCACAGTTTGGGATTTCCCTGGGAGCCTGCGGGCAGGTGTGGGTGGGTGGGGCAGGGCCTACCCCTTCACAGGGGCTTCAAGCCACTTTTTCCCTGTGGCCCAGCAGCACCGTTTTCGGCCCTCTCGGTGCCCCAGCCAGTGCACTTCCCTGCTCCCCCACTTCTGCTCCCCATAGGACTCTTCTCTGCTTCTGGCCCAGTGAGGAACTTCCTCTCTCTGTTGCCAGAGCGATGCTCTCACACAGTCCCTTCCCTGCAGGAGTTCAGTTCCTCCTTCCCTCTGGAGTTTGCCGTTGCTCCCCATACTTCACTGCTCAGATTTCTAGCGCCAGGGAGCCTGAAGCTGATTACAGTTAGAGACACCCCTCTGGGCAGAGCCACCACTGCCCAGAGCCGACCTAGGCCCGCCGGCTGGTTGGGAACTGTCTTACCTGCTCTCCTGTAGGTCTCCGCAGCCTCTGGGCTGTGCTCCCCTGAGTCCATGTTGACCGCTCCAATTCTTTGGGACCTGCAGACTGCTTGTGCTCCCTACCCTATCCTCCAGCTGTTCTGGTACTCAAGAACACCACCAGCACTGCTCTCTACTCTGTCGCCATCTTTGATCTCTCAAACATCTTTAATTTGAGTTTGAAGCTCTAGATTGTATTAACGTTTTCCTTGGCTCAAAAGGGTTTAATCAAGGTTCTAAAAAGAATCAGTAGGTGACCAAAGCAGAATATCATATTGTAGAATGAACATTTATAATCAAAGTATAATTCTGAAATTTTAATTTATAAATCAATATTTCCATAGCTCATTATTTGGCTTTTAAGTACAGGAGCAATAATGTCTTAGCATGGTGACATGCAAGATTATCCTCTCTCTAGTCACTCACTGAGCATTTGGGATACAAAACTGAAGTGAAGTATCTTTGGCTCATTCTGGTTAGGCTTCTGTTCATGCTATTGTTGCCTATCACATGTAGTGAACAAAGGAAACAAAGCTGATATCTATCCATTAAATCACCTTTTCTAAGACTAAAAATCTACCAATCTACCAAATAGGCTTTTTATTGTTGTTGTTGGGACAGGAAGTAAAAATAGTGAACTTGACTTAAAATTTTTTAAAAATGTATTTAATGCATTTATTAGGGTTAATAAAATTATATAGGTTTTAGGTACACATTCTGTAATACATAGCTGTATGTTGTACTGTGTGTTCACCACCCCAAGTCTCTTTTCATCACCGTTTATGCCCCCTTTACCCTCTTCTACCTGCCCCACCCCCTTTCCTTCTGCTAATCACCATACTGTTGTCTATGTCCATGAGGTTTTGTTTTTGTTTTTGTTTTGCTTAATCCCTTCCCTCTGGGATTATATCTGAAGACACTCAATACTAATTAAAAAAAAAAAAAAAACATATGAACTCCTATGTTCATTGCAGCATTATTTATTATTTATAATGCCAAGATTTGGAAGCAGCCCAAGTGCCCATCAGTAGATGGGTGGGTACAAAAACTCATTGTACATTTATACAATGGAATACTACTCAGCTGTAAAAAAGGAAATATTACCCTTTGTGATTGCATGGATGGATGTGGGAAGTTTTGTGTTAAGTAAAATAAGGCTGTCAGAGGAAGATAAGTGTCGTAGGACTGCACTTATATGTAGAGTCTAATGAACAAAATCTAGTAACAAAATAGAACCAGACTCATGGATACAAAGAACAGGCTGACAGCTGTCAGAAAGGGAATTGGGGGGCTGGGTGAAAAAGATGAAGGGATTAAACAAACAGGCCTTTCTTTGCAAAATTTAAGACTGAAAGTAAGAATTAAATGAATACTAAATAGAGTTTGTAGAGGTTGTTTTACTTAATGTTGTGCATACTAATCTTCAAACAATTCCACAAAGATAAAAACGTAATATGACCTACCTTTTATTTTTGATATATTAGTATTAAAATTATTTATAGCACTCTGTTATCTCCAAAAGAATGTAATGTTCTTTCTAAAATTTATCTATGTAATATATTTTATCTTAACATTCATAAAGATCAATCTATTTCCTTATTTATTTTACTATTTAAACATTCTTGACAGGGTTTATGTAAATATAATTAACTTCATAACTATTTATTCAATTTTATTATTGCAATAATAAATATATATATATATACTTTAAATTAACTGACCAAATTTTATTATGAAAAGATTTACACTTAATTATCTATATGTGAAAGTGAATAATGAGACCAGACATTAACAATAAATCTGAAGTATAAAAAGGTCTGTCCAATCATGTAATATGAAAATTGGAGACATTTCTTGAAGAAGATACAAGAAACATTGTACATAAGACAATGACACCTCAGTCCTTTTTGAAGTTGGCACCTTGGGATCTCACACAGTTCTTCCAATCTCCATCAGCTACCCTGTGGAATTTTCCTGAAACTCATCAATGGTCTGAAATCCTTTCAAAGATGAATTTAGTTTAAAAAAAGCCAGAAGCCTCAGGGTGCTAAATCTGGGCTAAAGCAGGGTAGAGGAGCTGAGTCACCTGAGTTGTTTGATGTTTCCCCAAAAAACTCTGTACTGGATGTGATGCATAAGTGGGCCCATTGTTGTGATGAAGCTGCCAATCATCAGTTGCCCATAGCTGTGGCTTCTGAATCATCCAAATGGTTTTCATGGGGTAATGTTCAAGCTTAATGCAAAATTTGATGCAGATTTGTTACTCTACTCAGTCATTGAATGCAATGACTACACAATACATATACTCACTTGATAGTGTCTATTGCCCCTACTGACTAGTTCAGTGACATCATCATTGTTTACGCATACACATTACAGTCCAGTCTCCTTGGCTGCCAGGTTATATTGATGTTATGCAAACTGTTCTTGTTATATTAACAAAGGCTGGACTTCTTCTGGACATACCTTATATTTTTGGTCCTTATTCATACCATTGATGTTATTTGCTTTATATGACAGAAATCTATTTTATTGCATTTCTTGCACACATGTTGATTATATCAGAAGTAATATTGTTTCAGGCATTTGGACTTCCAAAGGATAAGACCAAATATGAATCCAAATGTTAGATTTTGGCCAAATGCCAAACCCAAAACCCAACTAAGATTTATTTCTAAATTACATTTATCTTTTGGCAATAGTTCCCCCAAATCACCATGGAAATTGGAAGACACTGCTCCAAGACAGAATTAACCAAAATTTCTTACTATGGAGCAGTCCTTGACATATTGAAAAATGTTTACCTAACTGATTATATGAATACATATATCCTAAGGCCAGTGTATATTATTGAATGTTTCATCCATTTTAGTTTGTTTACTATGTACTATTCTTCTTTTGCATTTATTTTAAGCTTTTTAAAAATAGTAACCTGTAAAGTTGTAGAATTAACTTTGTTAATAAAGCATCTATAATGAAAGATTGAAACTTCATTTCAAGGAGACTTGATTGGGGTGGTGAATACACAGTACAATATACAGGTGATGTGTTATAGAATTGTACACCTGAGACATAATTTTATTAACCAATGCCATCCCAATAAATTCAATAAAAAAGTCAAGACTTAAGCTATAGCTATTTAAAAAATCTTTATTTTTAAAACCTAAACCAACACAATATATTGTCATCTTGAAAAGATATAAATCTTACTACTAGTTATGAAGTAATACGTGTAAAAGCTTTTACCTTCCATTCTTTCGGAATCATTACTTGGACAATTTATAAAATTCACCGACAGTCATTTTTTAAACACAGTTCTAAGGGATTGCTGTTTGACACTTGGTTCTTTGTAGTTACCTGACCAGGGAATATTTTTCAAAAAGCTGTATTCACCTGGATCATTGACCTGGATTGGCTTAAATGCTAGCTTGACATGGCTCAGTACTATAGCAGTGTTCGAAGTCCTTGCTTGCCCCATGGGCATAACAGCTTGCTTTCAGAAGGCTCAATGCAGAGAATGAATGAAACCATTTCACTCTGTTGTATGTGGCTTTCAGCACACCTACTGCAAATTCATTATAATGCATTTGTGATCCAGATCTTGCCATCTGACCTGTTTGGGCTCACATGAGAATGTGGCTTCTACTGTAATAGGATTATCATTTTCAAATGAATCTAAACATTTTTAATGAACATTAGTCCTGAGATCAAAATAGTTCATGAAATAATCTAAATATCATCTAGTTTTAACTTATACCTTGGATTTAAATTTATTCGGCCAGGGCCAGGCCTTCTCTCCATTGGCCATAGAACTTACAGCTTCTCTTCATGTATTGCTGAAGTGCTGTAATGAAGTGCAAGGACTTGGTATGCCTTTAATCACTTTGCAAGTCAGAAAAGCAATCCATGTCTTTGCCTATCCCAAAACAACCATAAAACCATTCAGAAAGAACAAGAATAATAAGGCACTGGGGTAAAAGATCCAAAAGTAAAATTTTTTAAATGCCTAAAGGGAAATCTAGAAAGTAATTGTTACATTATATTAGAGAGACACTCATCATCATCAGAATTATTCTAGAACCAAAGCTTCTCCACATTAGACACACAAAAACTCCAAAAGCTTATATAGGCCAGATATTGTTTATAGTTTTGAATGTATGATCAATTATAATTTCAACATAACTATTTTATGTAGTTATATTTCTAAAACTCATTATTTTTTCCCTAAACAAACCCAAATACACTATAAAAATCAGATATTCTAGAATATTTTCTCTTTAACTTATCATTACTTATTTTTAGAATAGAAGAAACAATTGATTTATTTTTGTTTTTGTCCTAGGTACAAACTATTAGTCTAAAATGAAATGTTTTTATTATGGGATTATTATTATTTTCTTTTTTTAAAATGTTCTGTAGAGATAGAATTTTTAAAATATTAACTGATTTTTTTTTAATGTCAAATCAACTTTGAGAAATTGATAACTTAGCAGCATTAAAAAGATCCAAAAGTGTATATTAGGGAAACATTCTGAAATTTGCAATAAAATGTTGATTATTTTTAAGTTCTATTATTTTACATTTAAGAAAACACTAGATAGATGTATTTTTTAACATGGCAGTTTTGACACAAGAATATGTATATATTTAGAAGTAAAATGATATCTAACTGAGAACTGAAATATTCTTGCAGAAATATAACTCATTAATATTTAGATTTTCCAGTTATTTTGTTAAAACATAAGATAAAGTTGGGTGGTTTTTTGGTAAGACTGTAGTAGTGCAGCAATAAAGCTAATAAGACTCAGACCACTGCACTGGGACCCATTAATGCTACCTTCTGACTAAATGGGGTAATGCAGAAGCTCAGGTGAAGCACACAAATGTGTGGAAACACTCTGGCAAATGGTGCTCTTGAGGCATAATGGCACAGTGAGTGGACAAGCCACAGGATCTGCAAAAAACTATACATTTGTAGATTTTCAGCAGTGCCAAATATTGTTTATAACTTTGGATGATTCATTTTTCGTAACTTATATTTAAAATGGACATGACAATTCAGAATTTGAGAACAATACTATATCATGTATTCAAAATGACAGTACATGGTAGACAGCTTACAAAAAAATTAGTTCCCATATTATTACATTTCTAAAACTTTGAGGGGTACTATGGAGTTAATATGACAGTCATTAAAGTTTGTAGCACTATGTATTACTAATAATAACAATAACAATATGAAATAACAAAGGACGAGGAGAAGGGGAGGAGGAGAAGAACAAGTAGAAGTAGCCTGATTGCTACTCATTTTTTGGACTAATTTTGAGTTTCTTCAAATAGTTTTTATTTAACACTTTACTTTTTGTATTATTTATGCATAATTACATTAACATGAGATTTGGGGTGGGGTGTATTAATTTTATCAGGCTGCCGTTAAAAAATACCACAGACTGGATGGCTTAAACACTTATTTTCTCACAGTTTTGAAAACTGGAAGCCCAAATATGAGGTGTCTACAGGTTTGGTTTCCAGTGAGACCTCTCATTTTGGCTTGTGGATGGTGGTCTTCTCACTGTTTCCTCACATATCTTTTCCTCTGTACACATGTACAAGCTTCTTTAACCTCAATTATCTTTTTAATGACCCAATATTCAAATGGCGTCATCTTGGAGGTTAATGGTTCAATATATAAATTTGGGGGCATTCTATTCAGTTCATAACAGGGGTAGGCAGCAGAAAGTTGGAGTTGGGGGGGTGACTCATAATGAGAATTTAGTTGCTACAAATCAAGGAAACTAGTTAGAAATTAAAAGGATATTGTTCCTCTGACTTACAATCTTATTTGCCAACATCTTGATCCCCCAAATAAATATTTTCTCCCAAATTATTTTGCTTCACTTGGATTACTTTGCAAGTAATAGATCCTTAAGCGTGTTATTTTTAATTTCATTTGATGAAGAAAAATTATAGTGTCATCAAATAAGGATTTCTCATTTCCAGAGCTGATACAAACATTTATACATATTATTTGAGAAAAGCCCTTTTTCTCTCCTTTTTACTATTATTAGTCACATAAGTGTTTATGATTATTCCTTTTATCTCTAGAAGCTCTAGTGCTGCTGCACACTGTCAGCCAAAACTTTCATCACCATGTGGAAAATAATTTATTTTACTAAAAATCATGGACAATTATTATACTGATTGCTTAGCTTGAGTAGTGACAGCACCAGCTTTGTACCACTTGAGTTCATGCTTTTGTGGACCAACTTTTAATTTTGAGTTGTCCATAGGGGCTCATCAGGCTGGGTAGCAAATACCTGATTGTGAATTGAGTGGTTCCGCGAAATGAGTCTCGCTGGGATATTGGAGGTGCTGACTGCCCAGCCTCAATCTCGGCTATTCAGAGCATTTTTCTCCGCTGGCTGGGAACATCGAGTCTAATTGCTCTAACCCTCATTTTCTATCCCTTTAGGTAATTAATAAAATTTTTCTTTAGCATTTGATAGAAATGTAGTTATTACATTAGCTCTCTATTTCTCTTATGTGTCAACTTTAACAATACAGCAAACTCATATTTTAGTCAGCTTTAACAATACCACAACTGAACTTTATCCTTTTAATAAATCCAAAATTATGAAATGATTTTCTTCTTCAAATATCAATGTATGCCTTGAATGTTTAAGTGATTGGAATTACCAAAGTTCAACTACAAAAGCAGCTATTTTGGTATTTTATTTAGCACGGAAGATCACTACTTTCAACCCTGAAGATCATGAACTAGGGAAAAGCGCTTAAATGTTTTCTTTTAAATTTATACATAAGTTTGCTTTCTTAAATATTTTTTAAAAAAGATTTGATTTCATTATTTTTAGAAAGAGGGGAAGGGAGGGAGGCAGAGTGGGAGAGAGACATCAAAGTATGGTTGCGTTTCACCTGCCTCCAGCCACACACCTGACTGGAGGCCTGGTTTGCAACCTAGTTATGTGCCCTGGCTGGGGAATTGAACCTGTAACCTTTGGGTTTGCAGGCCGGCACCCCATCCACTGTGCTACCAGCCAGGGCTCTTTTTAAAATAATTTTGAAAGTAAAAATAAAAATTTACTTTATAGAAAACTGAAATTTAAAACATTTACCTTTAAAGTGACTTTGGTCTTAGAGATTTTCTAATTTGAAGTTTATTTGACTGATTGCTTTGAAAACTAACAGTATTTTTATCTGCTTTATGCAGTGTTGGGAAAATGCATTTCCTCCAGATGTACCCCTAATTCTGATACAAAGGATTATTACAAAGCTGCATAATCCATATATGCATAAGGCTAACCCCAGCTACTACCATCAGGTACATAATTTAAAAGATGTCAACAACTAATTCTATCACCCTCTACTTTTAGGTCAAGAGAAGTCATATGATCCTCTGTTATAGAGTTTTAAGGAGAAACATGAGAACAGAATTCAACACAACGTATTTTATTTTTCTTTGGAGAAAGTCCAAACAGGTGATAGCTGTGACAATTCGCCTGTTAAATTAAAATATCCATCTGTTAAAAAAGTATTTTTCCTGAAGATCAGACAAAAATAGTCATGAACAGGATTGCTGTTTTTGGTAATTGCCATTCTTAGTAGGAAAATTCCTTTCTGTCACTCATCAGAGCACAGTATATTTTAGTCTTGGAGTTAACTTCAAATCTGTGTAATTTGAAGTTTGAGAAGGGTCACAGTGCAGAAAGCTAGGGTAAAAAGTAAAGATGATGCCTTGACAATCCAAAAACACTTCAGATAAATGGGTAAAAGAAAGAGGATGTTCCAATTGCCAATAATTTTGTGAAATGTGGTAGAGCTTACTTTTTTAGAAACAGGAGGTAAATGAAGGGATTTTCTATGAATCCAGGTCCTGGAGGCTAAAGGCTGGAAAAGTTTGTAGCTGAAGGAATGATTTCGGTGTTCAGCATAAGGTACTATTGACATTAAAAACAATCTGAGAGTAAACAGTACTGTCACTGAGACTCTGGGATGCCTATTCCCTCCCTGTCTCCTCATGATGTCCATCCTAGGCTTAAGGTCATGTCATATTTCTAGCATCACAAAGTAGTAAGATTGATTCTTTGGACTTTAGAAGAGCATCGCCCTCTCAATGAGGCAGTACGAAAGGATATTTCTGAGCACAGTATGTGGCTTCCACCATCCATGTGCATGACGAAAATGCAAGTTTGTGTAGAAGACAACTAAAAATGCTGTGCTTGTGAAATGCTCTAAAACAATGGGATCAGGGCTTAAGTAGCGTGCAGTGACCATAGCTCAGTATAACTCTGGGGAGGAGAGGCATCTCCACTCTCACCCTCAATACTGAGAAACTACTGCCAGACCAGTAGTGGTGGTACATGCCTCAGTCCGCCACTGTGGCTAATTGGTCAACCACTCCTTTCCCATAGCTGCACCTCACAGCCTTGAAACACAGAAATAAGAAAAAAGATTCCCTTGAGGTAAAAGACTGATCTCATTACCTATAGTTCTGTGAGTGGGATGATGCTAATAAGGACAAATTCCTTATGCAAAGAGTGCTGGGTTCTGTTATTTATCAGGAAATTGAAGACAAAATGGATGAGACATCCCTATTGTTGATTAATTGTTCAGAGTTAGTTTTTACATATTAAAAACAACAGTTCGATATATTGGGGTGGGGTGGGGGGGGGAACAGTTTGTATCCCAAGCTGGTAGGAGAAAAAAATGCAATTATGAAAATGTAATAAAGGACAGTCTTCATTTTTGTTATGGTGCTTTTGGTATCTCCCATTTCTTATTGGTTCTTTTTAAGAATTTCCATCTCTCTGCTTTTATTGTCTATCCTATCTTGCATGGAGTCTACTTCATCTATTAGAGACATTCATAATCATAGTTGTTTTAAACTTCCAGTCTGGTCATTTCAACCAACCTGCTATACCTGAGTCTTGTTCTGCTGCTTTCTCTGTCTTTTTCACCTGTATTTTAGCTTTTTAGTATCCCTTGTAATTTTTTGATAGATGGCCATGATATAGGGTCAAAGGAATTTCTGTAAAAAGGCATTTTCCGGTGTGGTTGTAAGGTGTGGGGTCCGGGAAGCATTTTAAGTCAATAGTCTGCATCCCAAAAGAGTGTCATCTCCAGAAGCCAACCATTGGCCCCCTGATCTCAGATTTCCATCATCCTAACACAGATTAGTTTCATGTTTACCAACTGACATTTAAGATTCTGAGAATTTTGGTCTCTGATTCAATTTCTCATTTTGAACTATATTGATTTAAAAGGCAAATCCAATTTAGCATACTACAAAATTAGAAAGGCATATGTGAGAGATGGTACTATGGTTTAATGAGGAAAGCTTTTCCACTTTATACAATTATATACAAGTAGTGTTAAGTGTCTAAGACTAATAGCCCATGATAATACCTAAACTGGGGTGACTGTCATCTCGGAAACAACTAGGAGAGCTTGAGACTAGGACAATTCAACTAAATAAATTTATATTTGTGCTTGGAAAATAGGCATTTGTTGTATAGCCCTTGGCTTTGCAATTATTTTCCTCCAATTGTAGATTATTTTCTTTCTACCAGGTTTCTAAAAAAGAAAATGTGCTCTACAGAATGATATCACAAAGCCAAGGATATCTATTTCTGAAAATTAAATATGCTTTGAAGAAAAGGCTTTAAGAGGAATGAGCTAGCCTCCAAGTTTATATTGGTTTATTCAACTCTGATCCTAATTTTAAAAGTTGAAAGAGTGAAGACAAAGATTCTGTGTCTTCTTTGTTTATTTATGGTAAATGTTGATCTGTAGCATAATGGGTAGTAAGAACTAAGAAAACTTGTAGAAAATTTCCAGGCTAGATCAGTTTTACACTAAAGACAAAAATGCTAGGTAGAGAGAAGAGCTGTGGGCAGACCTGAAACAATGAATAAATCAATGGCTGCCTCTCTGGTGGCTAGGTTTGTTCAGCTTATTAAAAGATTATTTTAAAGTTAAATTATTTTAAATATAATCTACTCTTTAAATTATTATTATTATTTTAAAAGGTTTTATTTATTATTTTCAGAGAGAGGGGAAGAGAGAGAGGCAGAGAGGGAAAGAGACATTGATGTATGGTTGTCTTTCACCTGCCTCAGCTAGGATCTGGCTGGAGTCTTGGCTTGCAACCTGGTTATGTGCCCTGGCTGGGGAATCGAACCAGAAACCTTTGGGTTTGCAGGCCGGCCTTTTCCACTGTGCCACCAGCCAGGGCTATAATCTACTCTTTCTATCAATGAAATAACTTCCCTCTTCCTTTAGGAATTTTTTCAAGAAACTGACTTCACATTTTAGTTCAATTTCTGTCAGTTTGATAGCTTTTGATCATAGACTACAGAGTGTCCAGAGTTGGGGCAGGAGCATTATACATACTTGTTTGAATGTATGTACTGTATATATGTATGTATGTATGCAAGTATTTATTTTATTTTCCTGCAGTTTAATCATCAATTGTGATATTTTATATTACAAAATGGTTTTCACTGTGGGAGAGAAAGTCAATTGTCTTTTAAACCAAGAGTGGTCAGATGATAGAGTCCTGACCAATGATGTATAAGTGAAAGTTAGCAGGGAGAGCTTTCTTGAAATGTTTAAAAGCATTCGATCTTGCTTATTTGTTCAAATGGAATTGTAATCAGAGAAATAATCTCACCATCAGAAATTAATTAAAGAATGCCAGAAGGCCCTCCTCAAGGAAGAACATCAGCATTTAAAATGAAAATGTAATGGTTAATAGATAAGAAACAGAAAAGAGCCTTGGGTGGGGAGTTCAATGACAAATGGTGGATTTGCTAAGGCAGAGGATAATCCATTAGGTTTGAGGAAGTACATGACAGAAAGTTTTCCACAGAGAAATTCTTTCCTGTGAAGATTAACTCTGTTTTTTAGATCTTATTTCATTATTTATTTTTATGTGCTTTATATTAATTCTCACAGTCCATGTGTTCTCAGGATGTTATTGGGTAGGTATCTCCTACCCTCCCAAAGTTGTAGCCATAGAAACAATTATATTCCAGTTAGATGCCTATTCAGTGTTGCCTAAAGAGTTGAGTTGTAGCTCTACCTAGTGTTTGATTGGTGAATTCTTTATTCAACTTGTCAGGTAAATTGTGTCTAAGAACTTTAACCTTCTTTTTCACAGAAGATGTGAGTCAATTAAGTGAAAGTTGGAAATCAAAGCAATACATTAGTGTGTGGTGATTAAATGTAGAGTTTTTCTACTGGCACCTTGAGCAGCTTTGGCAGCACAGTTTGGCTCTGATGGGACTCTGCCCTAAGGGGACGGACTTCCTATACTGCTACTGAGTGCCCTGGTGCCAGCTACCTGCATCTAGTATTGCAGCCTACTGAGGAGATTCTGGAGGCAACAAACAAATCAGTTTGGTTACCTAATCAACTGAACCGAAAAAGAGCTGCTGCTTTTGCAGTCATTCCCAAGCTATTATTCAAGGTGAAATCTGTAGCTTTGTTCCCATTTGCCAGCAAGAGGGTAACTACCTAACTACCAATGTTACTGCCTCGTAACATTTCATCGCGAAATATAGTGGTAAAACAAATATTCATTTAGCACACATGTCTACAAATTGGCAATGAGGCGTGGGCTCTGCTAGGTGGTTTTCTGGGCTAATCACATGTGAATGGCCTGCAGCTGGCTTGGTTCAGGATTGCCTCAGCTGGGAAAGTTCTCTTCACCTGGCCTTCAGTCATCTGTGTGGCTAGCCTGGCTGTCCACATGATGGTGACAGAGTTCTGAAAGACAGTGTCACGTGCAAGGATGGCCTCTTGAGATCTAGGACTAGAAATAGCACAGTGTCTGTTCTTCCACATTTTCTTCACCATGGCTAGCTAGCTATAGGCTTAACTCAGAGATATCACCGGTTCAGTTCCAGACCACTGCAATAAAGTGAGTATTGCAATTACGATAGCTTTGTTGTTGTTGTTGTTGTTGTTGTTGTTTTTGCAGGTGGAGGGACTTGCCTTGAACTTGTAAAGAAGTTAAAAATGCAACATCTGGAAAGCACAATAAAACCAGGTATGCCTGTACAGAGAAAAGGAAATAGCCTCCATCTTTGGTGGGAGGAGCTAAAAATCACATTGAGAAGGGCATGGATACAGAAAAAAGTGAGGACTGTCGTCCTTTTGCTAACTACCATATTTGTTGGCCAGGAAGTCAGTAATGGAAAAACTGGTCTTGGTTGAGGGCAGGAACTTAGCTAATATCGCATTCAGGTAAGAGATTATTCATGTGGATATGAGGCAGAGATGTGTTTTACTTGTCAATTTCTGTGTCTTCATTGGATGCTACTTTTAAATCATGTGTTATTGTGTTGTTACTGTTTTACTGAGGAACAATAAGAAATATTTCTGAAATGTAAAGCATACGACTCTATGCTTCAGTCAGAATTTAATAAAATATTTTCTTTAGAAGAGAAAAAGAGGGAGACAATCAGGGATCTTCAACTAGGTTAGCTTCATGTTGAAGACCTGTCAAGTTTATGATTCATTCAGATGGCATTTGTTCTTAGTATGATAACAAAATTGTAGCTTTAATTTACTGCATTTTCCTCTATCATTATATATTGTTCAGGCAGGATATTGTGCTCAGCTGAACTATGACATAAATTATATTAAACAACATCAACATAAAAAATGTTCCAAAGTGTCATCTTTATTTTCATTTCTGATTATTCAACTTTTTACAGTTATTACTTTGATGATACAATGTTTCTATGACATGAATCAAATTAGCATAGTTTAATATAATGAAGGAATCAACAGCTTCAGTAAAGGCAGTGGGTACTACATAAATCTCCCAGTTTCATTCTTTTTACATTGCAATTTTTAACTATTCTGAACATATTGCTATAATACCCAAGGTCATTCTTGAGCTTGAAAACATGAATTTGTGCATGACCTGAAGTTGGTATAGGAGTAAACTTAGCCAACAGCAGGGGAAGAGCATTCCAGCAGCTGGAAAGATCAAATTAGGCAGTTATTGGTGTCCTTCAGAATGGTAAGCTGATCACTATGGCTGGAGAAAATTGACTTAGGAGAAAAACAGGAGAGATTAGATCAAAGTCAGGGAGATCATGTTGGTGCTTTAAGCCTGCTATAATGAGTTTGACTTTTACTCTGAGATATGGGAAGACGATTATGGGATTTTGAGCAAGATGGAAATGATTTGTTTTATATATAGAAGAATCACTTTGCCTGCTCTATTGGACCAGAACAGTTATGTTCTGGGGAGTGGTAGTGAATAGAAACTATATAATGGAGGCTGGGAGACAAATTAGGAAATGTTCCCTTTTTTCCCAAATTCATCCCCTTTCCATCTTCTAATCAGATCCATAAATTAGAGGTCTAATCCTTGCAAAGTATATTTTCCAGGATCTTTGCTAATAGGTTTTAAGCTGAATTTGATTAAGGAGAAACACTGTTTTGAAGGTAAAGGTAGGGAAAAGGGAGAAAGAGGGTATTGTTCCCTCTCTCATTTGCTTTGGGTTGTGCCTCCAGTAGTGGCTGAACCTGCAGTTCATGCTGGGCAGAGCACTCTAGTTCCACTTTGGTTGGGTAGTCTTGGCTCTCAGGTTCCAGTAATACTACCTCTAGGGGTAGGGTAGCAGCTCCCTGTAGTAAATAATATTTGCATTGTTGTAACTCTTCTGTTTGTTCTTTCAGATCAATGTTTTTTTAACTAACTGGCTCCTATTAACTTTCTAGAGTAGGTCTGTCATTCTGCTGGAACTGGACTAATGGAGTGCCTATAGTCTAGTCTAAAGATGATAGTGGCTTGGAACAATGAAAGTGACGAGAAGTCATTAGAGTTAAGACATTTTTGTATATAGAGTCAACAGATTTCTGCAGGTTCTATGAATGTGGTGGGACAAATAGAGTTAGAAATGACTAGTATTTTCCATGTGAATTAAAAATAGTATTATTTTTATTAACTAAAATGAGATGTATGTGAAGAGAACAGTGAGGGACATTTGGTATCCAGTTTTCGATGTAATATGTTTGAGGTGTCATTGGAGATGTTAAATCTTGTTGCATATGTGTACATATATACATCTGGTATTCAGAAGAAGAATCCAAACTGGAGATATATACTTGCAAATTAACAGTTTTTATAGTTACCTATTAAAAGTTATTAGACTACAGAAGAGCATCCAGAAAAATGAGCTTATATAAAATAGAGAACACTGCAAAAACTAAATGAGAGTTCCATTTACCACACCTTCAACTACTTAAAATCTTTTAAATGAGTGCTGTCCAATACAACTTCCCGAAATGATGTGAATGTTCTATACCAGCACTATCTGATATAGTAGCTATATTGGTTCTATATTTCTACCATAAAAAATTATATCCAACGTGGTGACTTAAATAATACAAATTTAACATCTTGCAGTTCTGTAGGTCAGAAGTCCAACATGGTCATGCTATATTAAAATCAAGATGTTGGCAGAGTTGTATTTCTTTCTGGTTGTATTTTTTTCTAAAGGAGAATCTACCTGTTCTAGCTTCCAAAGAAAATCTGCATTTCTTGGCTTGGCTACCTTTCTACAAATTCAAAATTCTTCTCACATCTCATTACTCTAATATCTCATTACCATTCCCACTTACAATGACCCTTGTGATTACACTCCACTTGCTGAGTAATCCAGGATACTATTCCTATCTCAATGTCCTTAACCTTGATAACTTTTGCAAAGCTTCTTTTTGTTTTTAAGGCAATACATGGACAGGTACTAGAGATTAATTAGGGTGTACACATAACTTTGTGGGATCATTGTTCATTTCAGTAACATGGCCACTATCACTTTATGGCCATTGAGCATTTGAAATATGGCTAGTGAATCTAAGAAAGATTTTTTTACTTTATTTAATTTTAGTTAATTTAACTTAAAATTAAATACCTACATGTAGATAGTGGTTGCCTTCTTGTATTAAATATATCTAGAGGAAAAGAAGAGTGAATAGAATAGGGAAATAGCATAATCACAGATTCAGCATTAGAAGCCCAGGTAGGTTTTGGAGTCATGAAATTTAAGTAAGGGTGTCATGGTTGTATTTCTAAAGCTTATTTTTTTAGCTAGTGATGGCAGCCACAGTATATTTGGCTTGAGGAGATATTATCAGAAAAAAATAACTACAAACCAAAGAAAATGAAAATTTTGGATCCAAGAAACAATGATTAACAAATGGGCCAGAAAGGTGTTCTCTTAACTCTAATTATTGAGGCTGCCACTTCAAAACTTAATATAACCCTTGAAGGAGGATTCATTAAACAGAAAATCCACAATATAATAACCAATTATAATAATGTAGCAATGTTCAAATTATAAATGACATTCAAAACATAAACGAAGAAAATATAACACAAGATGGCAGCAAGAAGCTGAAACATTGATTTGATAAATTCCCCTATGTAATATAACAGCATAAGACAAAGAACATAATTAGCTGTTTTTAAGAACCACACCTAAATGACACACAACAGTAAAAACTGATCAAATAAATTAGAAACATAGAAAGAGAGTTCACTGAAAGTGGCAGCCATTCTTCTCAGTTTTGGATTCACAATAGTTGTGGGGCCCAAATCAAAATTTAATTGAAAGTAGACCCCAAATGGAGCCAAAGAAAATACAAATCTATTAAATTGTTTTTTCTTTTGTGGTGAGGAGCAATGTCTCTGCTACTGCCCATGAATCTTCTAGAATAAAGCCTGCAAATTGACATGTGTTTCTAATGCACCAGAGGTTGCACTTTTCCCTTTTTGAGAACAAAAGCTTAAGCCCTGACTGACCAGTGTGGCTCAGTATGTTGGGTGTTGTCCCACAAAGCAAAAGGTCATCCATTTGATTCCTGGTCAGGACACGTACCTGGGTTATAGGTGGTCCCCAGTCAGGGTGTGTACCAGAGGCAACTGATCAATGTGTCTCACATTGATGGTTCTCACTGTGTTTCTCCCTCCCTTCTCCCTCTTTCTAAAAATAAATCAATAAAACATTTAAAAAAAAGCTTAAAGAAAGAGATATACATCAAAACAGTAGGATCCTGTACCAGTAACAATGTTAATCAAATTAATTGTCCATTTCTTTTTTTTTTTTAAAGATTTTTATTTCTTATTTTCAGAGAGAGGGGAAGGGAGAGAGGCAGAGAGGGAGAGAGACATCAATATATGGTTGCCTTTCACTTGCCTCCAGCTACAATAGTCTATTTCTTATAAAAATTGATTAAATAAATCATCTGTTGACCACCAAACATTTGCCAAAAAAAAAAAAAAAAAAAATCGATAGCACAAAAGAGAAACACAGCCAGATTATAAATTTCAGTCAAATTTATCTTTAAAAGCCTAGATACTTTCGAGGGCATTTGCAGAAAAATATATGATTTGCTAATAACAACAATAAAAAATAATGTCAAGGAAAAACTAAAATATGCACAAAGAATTGTCCTAATATTGAGCAGAATAAAATGTGATTTTGAGTTGTCAAAATAATTTAAGAATAGAGACTCCATTTGAACTTGATGTTTTCAGAGGTAGCTCTAGCTGGTGTGGCTCAGTGAATTGATTGCTGACCTGAAAACCAAAGGGTTGCCAGTTTGATTCCTAGTCAGGGTACATTTCTGGGTTGCAGGCCAGGTTCCCAGTTGGGCATGAGTGAGAAGTAACCACACATTGATGTTTTTCTCCCTCTCTTTCTTTATCTCTTCCCCTCTCTCTAAAAATTAATAAACACATTTAAAAAAAGAAGAAAAAGAAAGGTAAATTCTAATATACTCTTTGGCTCAGAAGTGAACAAAACCATAATAAAATTAGTTTATTGTTTTGAACATTTTGATCAAACTTTTAACCAAGCACAGATGAATTAAATGTAATGTTACTGTCCTTTTGACATTATGATAATGAAAGTATCTACATTAAAGTTAGAGATGAGAAGAAAATGAGATGGTAGGATCAATCATATCTTTCCATTGCACAATGGTTAGTTTAGATCTTTGTCTAAAGTTATTGTTATAAAAAGGAGTGGCTTAGGAATTTTGTTTAAAATTACTAAGGTAGCCACAAAGAAGTTAAAAATAAAATATCACATGTGAAAAATGACAAAGGCAAGAAGAGAGAGTAGTGCAAACAAATTCTAATCTTTCAAAGGGAGGAGACAATAGATAATGTCAAAAACCATTAGTTCAAGAAAAGAGAGATAATTATTTTATTCAGAGTTAAGGGGATATATTCCAGAATAGCACAAAAGAGGATTGGAAAAAGTAGTTGCCTCTTGGAAATGTAATTATGGATGTTATAATATTTCATACAGTCAAAAAATACTTATAAAAAGAAGAAATATAAAGAAGAGAACAATATTTTATTTGTAATTTATATTCTCAGAGAATGTCAAAAAATAATGTGTCTGAAAAGAATAATAGTTATTATTTGAAAAGAAAGCTTTCTTAAAAGTCAAAAATGTCATAGATAGTCTTCTAAATATTTTCAGTTTTAATTGTATCTTTTAACCTAAGAGTTATTTAGAGGGGTGCTTATTGCAAATTAGATAGGTTTAGTTTAATACTTTTTCTATTGTTTCCCTATTAAACTAGAATTTTATTGTCAGAAAATGTTATGAATAGAAATTCTACTCTTGTGAAATTCTAGAAAACATCTTTGTAGTTAAAGAGATTTTTGTAACACCCATGAAACCTTTTTTATTGTTCCATATATGTGAGCTATTTTTTTTTGTATTTTAATTTTTTTTGTTGTTGTATTACATTTATCCCATTTTTCCCCAATGCTCTTTCCTGCCCCACCCTTCCAATCCTCCCTCCTTAGTCAATCCCACCTGTTGTCCATGTGCATGGGTCATCCATGCTCATTCCTTGACTAAACTGCTCCCCTTCTTTGCCTCTTTCTCCCCTTCCTCCCTCCCCTCTGCACCCTGAAAGCCTGTTCCTTGTTTCCATGCCTCTGGTTCTGTTTTGCTTATTTGTTTGTTTTGTTCATTAGTCTCCTGTATTGGGTGAGATCATATGGTATTTGTATTTCAGTTTCATCATGTTTTTGAAAAAGGTAGGAGTTTCTACTTTCTTTCTGCTGTATAAGTATTCCATTGTGTAAATGTACCAAAGGTTTTTGATCCATTCATCCACTGATGGGCATTTAGGCTATTTCCAGGTAGGCCTCTATTGCAATGAGCTTCCCTCTGAAGACTGCCTTTACTGTGTCCCATAGGTTTTAGGATGTTGTGTCCTTATTTTCATTTTTTCCCAGAAACTTTCTGATTTTTACATTGATCTCATTGTTAACCCATTCATTACTAAATAGCATGTTATTCAGTCTCCATGAATTAGAATGTTTGGGTTTTTTTTCCTCAATGTTGGTTTCTAGTTTCAAGCTGTTGTGATCTGAGAAGATGCTTGGTATGATTTCAGTTTTCTTGAATTTGTGGAGACTTGTCTTGTGTCCTACCATATGGTCTGTCTTTGAAAATGTTCCATGTTAGAATAGAAAAGAATGTCTATTTTGCTTCTTTGCAGTGAAAAAAGTTCTGTATATGTCAGTTAAGTCCATTTCAACTAGAGTGTTGTTCAATGCCACAATATCCTTGGTGTTTTTTGCTTGGAAGAGCTGTCCATTGTTGATAATGGGGTATTAAAATCCCCTACTATTAGTGTGTTGCTGTCTATATCCTTCTTAAAGTCTTCCAAGGTTTTTCTTATATATTTGGGTGCTCCAATGTTGGGTGAATATATGTGTAAAAGGGTGATATCTTCTTGATGGATTGTTCCCTTAAGTATTATGAAATGTCCTCTGTTTCTTTTATGGGTTTCATTATGAAATCTATTTTGTCTGATATAAGTATTGTTACCCCAGCCTTTTTGTCATGTCCATTTGTTTGAAATATATTTTTCCATTTCTTCATTTTTAGTCTTTGTCAATATTTTATTCTGAGGTGGGTCTCTTGTAGATAGCATATATGTGGGTCATATTTTTTTTATCCATTCAGCTATCCTATGTCTTTGATTGGTGCATTTAATCCATTTACAAATAAGGTTATCATTGACAGGTACTTATTCATTGACAGTTTTCCCCTTTGTACAGTGTCCCTCTCTGTCTCTGTTTCTTCATCTTTTTAAAGCAGACCCTTTAGTATCTCTTGCAATAATGGTTTGGTGGAGATGTATTTTTTTAGCCTTCTTTTGTCTGGGAAACTCCTTATTTCACTCCATTTTGAATGAGAGCCTTGCTGGGTAATCTTGGTTATAGGACTTTGTTTTTCATTGCTTGGCATATTTTTTTGCCATTCCCTTCTGACTTGTAGTGTTTCTCTTGAGAAATAGCTGATAACCTTATCGAAGCCCCCTTATATGTTATTAGCTGTTTCTCGCTTACTGATTTTAGGATTCTCTCCATCTTTGAAATTTGCCACTTCTCTCCCTGTCTTGGAGTGGGCCTGTTCGGGTTCATCTTCTTTGGGACACTCTGTGTTTCCTGAACTTGTGTGATGTTTTTGTTCATCAAGTTAGGAAAGTTTCCTGTCATTACTTTTTAAAGCAGCTTTTCTATCCCTTGCTCTTCTTCCTCCCCTTCTGGTATCCCTATGATACAGTTAGTATTGCATTTCATGTTGTCCTGCAGTCCTCTTAAAACTTCATTTTTTTTCAATCTTTTACCATTTTTGTTGCACTGCCTGGGAATTGTTTTCTTCGTTGTCCTCCAGGTTGCTGATCTAATTCTCTGCTTCATCTATCCTGCTTTTGATTCTTTTTACTGTATTATTCAATTCAGAAATTGTATTCTTCACTTGCTCCTGGCTCTTATTGATAGTCCTTTTAATGCTGGCATAGTTCTTAGTAAATTCCTTGTAGCTTCCTTGGAGTTTTTTTCAGTTCTCCTGGAGTTGTTTGTAGTTTTCTTAGAGCTTGCTGAGCTATTGAGCTTCTCTATCATAATTATTTTGAAGTCCATGTCTGATAGTTTCCTTGCCTCTATTTCATTTAGCATTCTTTCTGAGGATTTCAGCTTTCCTTTCAGTGATGGACTTTTTCCTCCCCATTTTTGGTGACTCTTCTTATTTGTTTTTGCTTCTTAGATTGGGCTGTTTTGAGTTTCTAGCTGTCTGGTGTGACCTTCTGTCATGTAGAGGTGCACTTTCTTTACTTCTTGGTACCACCTCTGGTGAGGTCAAATCATTTCCCAGTCTGGGACTGGTCAACCTGTTGGAGCCAACCAGAGAGCCACTGTCTGTGTCCTTCAGTTTTTTAATCTAATTAATCTGTGATCAGCTATAAGGTTGCAGGCACTACTGGGTGGGACATATTAATTCAGTTGTTGATTCAATCAATCTGTGATCAGTGGTCACCTTAGGCACTGCTGGGCCAATACATTCAGTGTTAATCCTATCAGTCTGTGATCAGTGGTTGGGTTTACCCACTGCTGGGCAGGGCAGGGCAGGTTAATTTAGTTTTTAATCCAATCAGTCTTTGATCAGCCTCCAGGCTTAGCCACCCGTGGGTGGGGTAGATTGATTCCCATCGGTGGAGCTAAGAGCTCACCTCAGGTGGATTCCACTTGGAGTAGCTTATTCTTTCTGTGGTCAGGGATGAGTCAGCTCTGGGACCCCATCGGCTGCTATCTCATTTCTCTCCTCAAAGTCACTGCTCCAGACAAATGTCTCTAGTCCACTCTGTCCTCCCTCTGCTGGAACCCAGGGTAAGTGGGTGACAATGTATTTTCATGGATGGTCACTTTAGTAATTCTCTGTCTCTTGCTATCTCAGGCTAGCAAACCCTGAGGCTTTTTGCTTTTCACAGCTGGGTGCTTAAAACATTACTCTCAGCTGTGTTGCTGTAGGCTGTGGGTTTAGACCCCACCCTTCTCCCATGGAACCCCTGGCTCCAGTCCCTTCATCTGCCACCTGTGGGAGCCCAGCCAACCCTCTGGCATCTCCACACTTCCTACCAGTCGCATTGTAATGAAACAGCCTCTTCTATTCTGTCCATGGTTATAAGTCTTCTCTCCAGCTGGTGGTCTGTTGATTATTCAGTATGATTTCTCCCCAATTAGGTTGAAATTTCACATTGGTCCTCAGAGGAGATTGGTGTAGCTTCACTTACTCCTCTGCCATCGTGGTTCTCTCCAGTTATGCTTTTTGACCACTGCATCTTTTCCCCATTCTCCCCCTTCCCTCTTCTCACTAATAACCCTCCATATTATTTCCTTATCTATGGTTCTGTTCCTGTTCTTGTTGTATGCTTAGTTAGTTTGTTTTTTGAGATTTATTTGTTGATAGTTGAGTTTGTTGTAATTTTACTGTTCAGAGTTTTGATATTCTCCTTTTTCTTAAATGTGTCCCTTTAACATTTCATATATAATAATGGCTTGGTGATGATGAACTCCTTTAGCTTTACCTTGTCTGGGAAGCACTTTATCTGCCCTCCCATTCTAAATGATAGCTTGTTAGATAGAGTAATCTTGGTTGTAGGTCCTTGCTTTTCATCACTTTGACTACTTCTTGCCAGAAAATAAGCTGGCAGTCTTTTTTTTTTTTTTAAATTTATTTCTAGCTGACAGTCTTATGGCAACTCCTTTGTAGGTAACTCTCTGCCTTTCTCTTGCTGCTTTCAAGATTCTCTAACTTTAACCTTTGGCATTTTAACTATATGATGTGTCTTGGTATGGTCCTCTTTGGGTCTGTGCTTCCTGGACTTGTATGTCTATTTCCTTTGACAGATTAGGGAAGTTTTCCTTCATTATTTTTTTAAATTAATTTTTAAATTTCTTGCTTTTCCTCTTCTCCTCCTGGCACCCCTATGATTCAGATGTTGGTACATGTGAAGTTGTTCCAGAGTTTCCTAAGCCTTTCCTTGTTTTTCTTTTCAATTCTTATTTCTTCATTCCATATTGGTTGACTGTTTATTCTTCCTAATGTTCCAATTCATTGATTTGAACCCTGCTTCCTTCCCTGCACTGTTGGTTTCATGTGGATTTTTCTCCATTTCACTTAGCATAACCTTCATTTCTTCATTTATGCATTTGCCATACTCAATCATTTCTGTGAACATCATTATCACCAGTGTTTTGAACTCTGTGTCTAGTAGGTTGGTTATCTCCTACTTGCTTAGTTCTCCCTCTGGAGCCTTGATGTTCTTCCTCTTTTGGGTCACACTTCTCTGTCTTCTCAACTTGACTGTTTGCCTTTGTGTATTAGGTAGAGCTGTCACACCTGTTACTTTGTAAGTAGTGGAGCATTAAGTACTCATCAGTGCTGGACAATCTGTTTTACCACTTTATGGCTCTGTATGCAGGTGAGTGGTCAGAGAAGAAAGTGTCATTTTTCCAATAGTTGTCCCTTTTCCAGTCACTTCACCCACTCCCCATATGTGACTGGTGCTCCTCTAGCTGTTGCCCAGACTGGGAGGGATTTTGGATATTCTAGGCCTATGGGAGCCTCTAAACCGACTCTCCTGAAAGACCAACAGTATCTTCCACCACCCCATCCCCCACTGCTTTTCACAGCTAGAAGCAATGAGGCTTTATTTTCTTGGCATTGGAATCATGAGTTTTGAGGGGCTGGGATTGCTCCTCAGGTGCCTCTCCTGGCTTTTATAATGTGTGACTGCTTAGTTCTCCAGCCAGCCTCAGCCAGTGCCTTAATGTTGCTGCTGCCACCACTGCTACCGCACTGTCATCTCCATCCCTGCTACCCAGCAGGATGAGTATTATACTTCTTTATATCTTTGTTTGTTGGACTTCCATGCAATTTGATATTTTGGTAGTTCTGATTGTTTGTTGTTTGTTTTGAGGTAGATACTCCTTATGGTTGTGGAAAGAGGCAAAGCATGTCTACCTATGCCTCTATCTTGGCTAGAAGTCACCTATGAGATTTTTAAAAGAATTAAAGTTATCTTTTTAAATCAGGTAAAAAGATTAATGAAACCAAGCTTTATTATGATGTTATGGAATAGTGTAATACTGTTATTTTAAGATATGTATAATTTTTATTCTAGGCTATGTATAATTATGTACATAGAGTGGTATGTTAAAGCCTTGACTTTTTGGCTTTGTTTATTTCTCTCTCTACATCATTGTATTTCAAAGACATGTTGCTTACAATACAAAGACTGTAACTACTTTATATTTAATAAATATAAAATATTCCAGCCAGTTTTTTTTTTTTTCATATTTGAAGATTATTTTGGAGGATTTTAGGTTCATAGCTCAGTTGAGAAGTACAGAGGGTTTCCATATACCTCAGCCCTTACAAGTACATAGGTAGTTTCCCCATTATCAACATCTCCCATCAGTGTGGGACACATGTTACTATTGAAGTACTTATGTTGAAACTTAATAATCACCCTAAGTTCATAGTTTATATTCAGGTTCACTCTTGGGGCTGTGCTTACTATGGATTTGGGAGAATGTACAAAAGCATGTATCTATCATTATACTATCATATGGAGTATTTTCACTTCCATAAAAGTCCTCTATGTTGTACCTCTTTATCCCTCTCTATCCCCAACTCTGGCAACCAATGACATTTTTACTGTCTCCATAGTTTTTTTATTTTCTAGAAAGTCATATGGTTTAACTCATATAGTTTACAGTCCTTTTAAATTGGTTTCTTTTACTTAGTAATATGCCTTTGAGGTTCTTCCACATCTTTTCATGGCTTTATAGTTCATTTCTTTTTAACACTTAATATTCCATTGTCTGGATAACCATAGTTTATTTAAATATTCAGTTGTTGAAGGGAGCCTTGGTTGTGTCTAGGTTTTGCAAATTATGAACAAAACTGCCACAAACATCTGTGTACAGGCGTTTGTGTGGACACAAGTTTTCAACTTAGAGTAAATACCAAGGAGCATGATTGCTGGATCTTACTGTGACAGTATATTTAATTTTGTAATAAACTGCCAAATTGCACTACAAAATAGCTGATTTGTATTCCCACCACCAACAACAAATGAATATTTTTGATGCTATACAAATATGTCAGTTTTTGTGTTATCAGTGTTCAAAATTTTGGACATTTTAATAGGTGTTTAGGAATATCTTGTTTTAATTTGCATTTTTCTGGTGACATGGTGTGAAGTATTACTTTTAGATGCTTATTTGCCATCTATATATCTTCTCTGGTTGGGTGTTGGTGAAGATCTTTGTTCATTTTTTAATCAGATTGTTTTCTTATTGTTATGTTTTAAGAATTTATAGATTTTGGATAGCAGTCATTTATCAGATATGTATTTTGCAAATGTTTTCTCTCAGGCTGTGGCTTGTCTTTTCATTTTTTTGACATCATCTTTCACAGAGCAGAAATGTTTAATTTTAATTAAGTCCAACTTACCAATAATTTATTTCATAGATAATGTCTGTAGTGTTTCATCTAAATGCTATCACCCTACCAAAGGTCATCTAGGTTTTCTTCTATGTTATATTGGAATTTTATAGTTTTGTGTATTACATGTAGGTGCATGTCATACTTTTACTTTTTATGAAGGTTGTAAGGTCTGTGTCTAGGTTCTTTTAGTTTTGCATGTGGATATCCAGTTGTTGACATTAATGTTTTCACTTTGAACTTTATTTTGTTGAATCTAAAAGCTGTCAATTATCCATTATTTCATTATTATATTTCCTAATCTTCTATAAGTGCTTTAAAATGAAAAGTAGAGGAAAAAATACTTATAGGCTAGGAAAGAAAAATTCCCAAACCACTTGTCCATGAAAGAAGCAGCAAACAGGGGAAAATTGTTAAAATCAAGGTTTTTGGACCTCAAAACTAATCTAGGCTTTAAAAATCAAAATACATTTTATTTTAGAAAAATATTTGAATTTTGGTTTAAAAAGTGAGCTTTATGATATTGCACCTTGCTTTATTCCCATTGCCCTTTCACCAGCTTCATGGTAGCCTTGAAAACTAACAGATTCACATGTAGGTGCCACCATGGTAGCTATGAACCCACTGGCGTGGAAGTCAATGGAGGGAAAAGAGCAAGCTTGAAAGCCCTCCAAAGCCCCATCCCACATTACCGTCACCACTTGACATTTACGGAAGCTTTCTAAAAACTTCCTTTCTCTGGACTAATCTTTATCTGGCCTGATTTAGAACTTGCTCTGCAAGAATAGCTATATCCCCAGGTATGTATCCTTAACAAGCATATTTATTTATGTATTTATTTATTTTTAAAAATTTATTTAAATTGATACCATTGCAAATGTTCCCCATTTCTCTCCCTTTGCCCCCTTCCAACCAGTCTGCCCTCAGCCTTCATAATATTATTGCCTCTGTCCGTGGCTATGCATATATGCATATCTAACAATTAGAGTATGAGAATATCTCAAATAGAGAATACCAATAATGATACACATAAACAAACATAGAATTAAATATTTAATTAAAATTAAATATTTTATTTAAAATTGGATAACTAACATACAAATTAGTAGGAGGGACACAATTAAAGAAAGCTATGGAGTACCCAAAGAGAGGATAAATGAAATTTAAGATAGCTATTTCGAGCTTATCCAGTCTAAGTCAGGAAAAAAGAATGAAAAATATGAGTGGAGACCAAGGAACATATGAGACACGCTCAAGTATACCAACATATGCAATGTAGGTGTCCCAGAAGGGGAGGTATGAGAGAAAGAGGTAAAAGAATTTCAAAAACTTAGGTAGTAAAAATAATTTTAATAAAAATACCAAAAATGAATACTAATAGTGAAGCAAAGTAATAAGCTACAAAATACATGAAACATAATAGGATTTATATATATACATGTCATTAATACCTAGATATTATACTAAAAAAGAAAATGTGTCATTCATGATAGTATTCATTGTGCAAAAGATCTGTGAATAAAGAAGAGCATGGAATAAGAGTCTATATAGTAGATTATTGATAAATATCAAGTAGAAATAAGCCTACAGGACAAATAATACTTAAAAATCAATAAAATAGACAAACACTATAATAGGAAACAGAAAACTATACAAAACAATTTATCAAATAGTTTAAAGTAATGAATGAACCACTTTAAAAAGTGTGAAATATGATCAACTTTGTGAAAAGCAGGAAAATATAAATTAAACCAGCTCCCATTCTGCACTGTTTAGTATGATAGACACTGGCCACAAATGGCTGTTTCATTTTTAAATGGATAATTTAAATTAAATTTAAGATTAAATTTCCTAATTGTAGTAACCAAATTTCCAAATTTCAAGTGCTAAATGCCCTTATATAGCTAGTGGCTACTGTTATTAGACAACACAGGTACAAGAAATTTCTATAATGGTACAAAATTTTATTAGGCAGAGCTGGTCCTCACAAGTAATATAAATAGTATAACATATTGTGTGTGTGTGTGTGTGTGTGTGTGTGTGTGTGATCAGTGGGTATTTGTAACTTGAAAGAAATAAGTTTTAAAGGGTACCCAGTGAACTTTTATAATATTGATAGCATAGTGGTCAACCTTATATTAAATTAAAGATGAAAAGAACCTTTCATGTTTTGCTCTTTCTCTATAGTGTTAGTGTTAGAGTTTTATTTCTTTTAGCAGGGGGATTAAGGAAAGGAGGGAGGAAGGGAAGGAGAGAGAGGGAGAATTAAAGAAACCAGATAGTCAGGTAGTGATGGAATCAATGTCCTAAATATTTTTCTACCATTGTAAAGATTTTATTGCTATCAGGGAGGTAATGTTTTGGAAATACCATAACATATGCTGAAAATTATGTCACTTACCCCAGTCCTAAACATTGTTGCATTTAGATGTGGAATTCTGAATACAAAGAATTGCACATACTTGAGAAAAAACATAAAAGGATGTTCTCATATTTTCCAATGCAGTGCTATATACAATGAATTCAAATAGAATTCAATCAGTGGCTTGACTGTAGCTGTACCAAAACAGTGGCAGAATGAACTGTTGACCCTAGTTGTACCACTGTATGAGTTGAGTTTCTCCTTCCTATAGACTTTCTAGAATGAAACTTTCTGTTCTAAGATAATTGTGGGTTAATATGCAGTTGTAAAAAGTTATACAAAGAGATCCCAGGTACTCTTCACCTAGTTTACTTCAAAGGTAAGATCTTAAAATATGATACAACATTACAACCAGAATACTTACAGTGATTCAATTAAAATATCGAACAACTCATTATAGATTTAATTCCATAATATTAAGTAAAGGGATTAAACATTTTTTATTGTGTAGTGGGTTTTATATGCTGTGCTTCTTTTAATTCTAATTATAAGCTGTTTTATAAATGAGGCCCAGTTAAAATTGGGAGGCAGGTTCAAGATCTGTCTGACCTCAAGCCCTCATTCCTCTTCCTACAATGTGTCACCCCTGAAAATATCTCAAAGATTTTATCATTGCTTCACATGGCATTAAGTTGTACCATGCATATAACTGAGGACATATGTGCATCAGTTTCTAATAGGAAACTTTTACTTCCACTGCTTTACAAAGCACATGCCTAGGAAGATTTAAAACAGACCTGGATCTGGGCCACCCAGCCCATCAGTCAGTATCTGCAGTGTTTGTCTTCTGGACTCTCTCCTTTTATTTTCACCTTTGAAATCATAACCTCATTCTCTGAATGATAAATGGTGGCAGAACATAGTGGAGGAAAAAACAAGGACACTTTGAAAGGAGTCATTTGTATGTTTCAATGAAAGAAAAGTGACTTCACAATAAAATTGGCTCAGATGAGCTGCTTACTAATGTTAAAAAACTCATATGCTTTATTATGAAAATATAAATGGAAAACTTAAAATCATGCTACTTAGTCTTCTATCAACACCCTTCTAATCTCTTAGGGTTGCAAACATAAAAGTCTTTCTGACTCTAGGAATTCTCAGACCATTGATGTCTGAGCCCTTTATAAGTACAATATTACTGTATCAATCAATTTAGACAACTATGTATTGAATTTTTACCAAGTGTCAAATTTGGAGCACTAGGGGCATGTGTTTATGTTTCTTTGACCACAAAGAAACAGCTCCTGACCCCTTGGAGAGCAGGATTTTAACAAATAATTATACAAAGAGATATATACTTAATTCCATATGCATAATTCCATATGTATTATGGAGGGAAGTCACAAGATATTATGAAAATGCATAAAATTGTATGAAACCACAAAAGACACCAAATAGCTAAAGCAATCCTGGGAAAAAAGAACAAAGCCAAAGACATCACCCTCCCTAATTCCAAATTATACTATAAAACAACAATAATCAAAATAGTATGGTTTGGCAGAAAAACAGACACACAGATTAATGGAACAGAATTGAGGACCCAGAAATAAACCCACATGTATGTGGACAAATAATTGTCAACAAAAGATCCAAAATGGAGAAAAGAAAACCTCTTCAATAGATGCTGGGAAAATTGGACCTTGGTCTTAGAGAATATTTTGTAATTTTAACCCCAACATAAGGAAAGTAAAGGCAATAATAAATGAATGGAACAATATCAAACTGTATAAAAAGCTCTGCAGTGCAAAAGAAACCACCATCAAAACAAAAGAGCAACCAACTGAATCAGAAGATATTCACAAACAACAGCTCCAACAAGGAGTTAATATTCTTGTTGGATATGTATATATATATTTTTTTTACCTGAAAACACATTCTACATTTATTCAAAATACTTATTGACATTATAATCATTGATATGCCTAAAATGCAATTTTTCTTCAAAGACTGTGGCTTGACTCAATCTGCATAAAAAGCTGATCAAAAGCATTTTTATTAGGAACTGAGCTAATCCAGCCCTAGTGAGTTTGATATAAAAATTATGCTCAGACAGCCTCCAGGAGTGGATGGCTAATGTGTCCCTTCAAACATCTCATTAAGTGCCAGTGTTTTCTTCTGAAATTTTGATAGAAGAACTAATCAATTCAAGATAGAACTCAGGGGCGAAATGCTCCAGTTCTGAGACCCAGCTACTGATTTAAGTTTGATCCAGGCACTTCAGAATTGAGTCTTGGCATGCTGTAATATCAACAGCCATGAGCTAAGGTCAATGCCAAATGTTGCAGGTGGGAAATAAACAAAACCAGCCTCTGGACCTTCCCAATACTCAGTTTCGTTCAGTCAAATGTCAGAAGCAGCAAAAGTTTTAATTAGCCAAGGGTTGGGGTGGGGCTCCTTTTGGTTGGTCATAAGGAAGTGATTGAGACCAGCTTGAGGAAGGGGCCAAAGAAAGACCCTCTTATCAAACTCAGTCACGAGTTATCTGATCCATGAGCTGGTTCCTTTTGTAATTTGTGGAAAAGCAAAAGACCTTGGTGCACACACCACAATTCAACACTAAGCAATGTAATCTGTCCCATTGATGGAGGACCTGAACAGAAACTTCTCCCAAGAAGACATATAAATTGCCAACAGATACATGAAAAGATGATTCACATCATTAGCTATTACAGAATTACAAGTCAAAACTATAATGGCATACCATCTACTGCCAGTTAGAATGACTATTATCAACAAGACAAGTAATAACAGGTGTTGGAGAAAAAAAAAAAAAAAAGGAACCTTCATTCACTGCTAGAGGGAATATAAAATGGTACAAACACTATGGAAAACGGTATGGAGGTTTCTCAAAAATTTAAGACTAGAGAACACATTTATTTACAAAGATAATATGCACCCCTATATTTATTGTGGCATTATTTACAGTGGCCAAGAGACATGAAGAAAACCATAGTGCCCTTCAAGAGGATTGATAAAGAAGGTCTAAAAATATATAATGGATTGCTACTCAGCCATGAAAAAAAATGATGAAATGCTGTCATTTGCAACAATATGGATGGACCTTGAAAACATCATACTAAGTGAAGTGTGAGATAAAAAAGTCAAAAAACCATATATTTCATTCATATGTAGAATATAAAACTGAAAACAATAAATAAGCCAACAAGAAAAACAAAAACTCATAGATGCAGGCAACAGCATGGTGGTTACAAGAGGAAAAGGAGGTGCATGAGTGGTAAAGAGTGAAGGAGTTGAAACTATGGTGATGAAAGATTTGACTTTGGATGGTGACTACACAATACAATATACAGATAATGTATTATAGAATTGTACGCTTAAAACCTATTTAATTTTATTAACCAATGTCACCCCTATAAACTTAATTATAAAAAGCAAAATTTAATTGATTCTGAGGATTCAGAGAAAACCTTTATGGGAAAGTAACGTTTAATTTGAAAACTAAAGGATGAGAGGATAGGTTTTCTGCTCAGAAAGAAGCTTATGGTCCGGGGAGTGGTATTATCTGAATACTTGCCTATATGCAGAATGCTTGCGCATACGCTTACCAAAATATCCTTTGTCCTGAGTCCTTCTTCACTGGAGTTATCAGCTGAAACACTTACAGATAGCTACTCCTCATGGTTTGGGCTTTCTCACAACATAGTGGCTGAGAAAGAAGGAGAGGAAGTTAATGTATGGCAAAATCTATTTGTAAATCTGCCTCCTATTCACTTCATTCTTAGAGATCTAAATATAATTGGATGTTTGACACACAGTTAAAAAGTAAAGAAAAATTAATATATGAAAGACTACATATGTGATTAATATTCCTTTTTTATTAAATATAAAATCTAGAGTTCTTAATTTAGGTTTTGCACCTGTGGTACTAAAATGGGCTTTTTACAACTTGGCTAAAAGCATTCAAGGTGGCAGCTGAAATGTGCCCTCTTTTATAAGGTTTGAACTATTAGAATTCAATGCCTACCACTTTCTGCCCCTCTGAATAGAAATTGTTTATCTTGATTTGGCTCCATTTAGGTTGATCAATGTCATCTTCTTTCTTTTTTGGTTACCTCTGTCTTGCTACTTGACTTATTCCTTGATGAACACACATAATATTATGACTACAACAAATACATTCAGCTGTCCTAACAGAGGGATTCTATTTTTTTTTAATTTAATGTTATTGTAGTTGTATTACATCCATCCCCTTTTTGCTCCCCTCCTAACAGAGGGATTCTTAAGGGAAGATGGGGCTAAGCAAAGTGAAAGGAGAGACAGAACAGGGTAGTAATTGAGGGCACAGGCTTTAAAATAAGCGACCTGAGTTTGAAATTCCATTTGTGTGACTTGTTTATTTAACCTCTTTGTACCTTGGTTTCCCTTCTGTGACCTAGGTTAATAACAGGACCAAACAAAGCAAGTTAACTATAAAATGAGATGAAGCTTACGAAACACCAGCTCAGTGCTTGGCATAAGCCCTCAGGAAATGTTAGCTATTATGCTATAATTATTTTTATTAATAAGAAATGGCACCCAGTTTGTCTTTTCAGTGAGAACAAGCACACAGGGAAATGGAGGGTGTGAACACTACCGTGTAGCATAGTCTCAGATATCTAGGCTTTCAATACAATTGGCTTCAGGTAGACCTAGAAAAAGAGCTTAGCATCATGGAAAGTACAGCATAAGCGCAAATGACCTTGGCCTCTCTGTGTACCTGGATCTCTCATATTTCCCTAAGAAACTGCAATGACCTGTGCACTTTCACCTAGACAGTTACTTTAGTTCTGTGTCTAACCAGTTGAAGTTTATTTGCTTTCGTCAAACTGATTCAAGACAGAATTATTTGCACTTAAAGGGGAACTGTGTGCCAGGCAGCCTTCTCGAGTTTCATAAATTCTCTGAAAATAGACATATTTGGACAAAAGTAATAAGCAGCTGAGTTTCTATCCATCACAGGGAGATAAAGGATCCCTCCTACTGCCCTGTCATTTGCTATTTAGAAATAACCCCATTCCTTTTTCCCCCTTAAATACATTTAATTTATTTTGCTATTACAGTTGTCCCAATTTTCTCCCCTTCCCCCCTCCACCCAGTACCCCATTTCCCCTGGCAATGCCACCCTTAGTTCACATCCATGTGTTACGCATATATGTTCTTTGGCTTCTCCATTTCCTTTATTCTTCTTAACATCTCCCTGTCTATTCTGTACTATTTTTTCCCTTTCACATCCAGACAGTTCATCATTTAATTACTGCCTCTATCAGCTTCTCAAATCATATTAATACAAAGTTTTCTTTTCATTATTTCAAACTGCCTACATTAATTCATGTGTTTAAAGAATTACTCTTTTATTTTATTTATTTTTTTAAGATTTTATTTCATTATTTTTTAGAAAGAGGGGAAGGGAGAGAGGCAAAGAGGGAGAGAGACATCAATGTATGGTTGCCTTTCACCTGCCTCCAGCCACAGACCTGACTGGAGACCTGGTTTGCAACCTGGTTATGTGCCCTGGCTGGGAAATCGAACCTGCAACCTTTGGGTTCGCAGGCCGGTGCTTTAACCACTGTGCTACCAGCCAGGGTTAAAGAATTACTCTTTTAAGTAATATGAATTGCAATATTACCAAATACATGCAAAAATACACTAACACACATACATATTTTTACACATATTTAAAATCATACTGGATTTTGAAGAGTTAATACAAAAAATTTAAAACATGCCAATAGCGTATATAATTATTACATGTTAAATGTAAAAATCACCCCACTCTTATTGTAGGCATCTATACAATCTTACTTCTGTTAGGGCTGAGGAACAGCTCAGGATTTGGTTTGTAAATGCTGTTTTGTTCTCTTACTGTAGATGGCATGGTCTTGCTCTAGAACCCTTGGGATTTATGCTGTATAATTCCTACTGGGAATTCACAGAACTCACATACAACATGTTTTGTTTTGTCTTCCTTTTCCCACCTCAAATGCTCACATTTTAAATTTTAAAACTGAAGTATCTGCGTTGTTACTGTACTTGCATGTAACCAAATAATTTGGCCTTATAACTATCTATCTATCATCTATCTATCTACCTATCATCTCTATTTATTACCTATATGTTTTCTAACAGAAACTGCTGACCTCTGGATGAGAGAACAGACAATTTATGCACAGACCATTCGCAGTGCCTTAAGGCCCCTTGAGGCAACATGATGAGGGTCAACTATCACCTGTGCATGCAGGGTTACACTATAAAAAGGAACCTGGAAATTACAACAGCTAGAGCTTATAGGACAGCCGACATATCTACTCTCTCCTCTCCAGAGAGAGACTTTTACTCTAGAATATAAATAAGTTTTCTCCAGGGAGGAGAACAAAAGGCCTCTAGCTTCTTTTTTTCTTTTTTACGATTTTGGAATATAAACAAATGGCTCCAGGGGAGATCTGTCTAGGGTGGGCTGTTCAGTCATTCTTTACTCAGAAAGCCTGGATCATGCAGGAATGTGACAACATTAGTAGTTTCATAAGACTATGACTCAAAAGTAGAACTGTTTCCATAGCAGCCTAGACCTGCTACAGGACACTTGATTGTCCCAGATCCCATTCAAATTTGTCAGCCTTTCATGCCATCCACCAAAATGTCCACCAGCAGACCTAAAGATTCTGCCACAGACCTAAAGATACTTTCTTCTTGGCTTTCTCCATATCCAAGTCCTGTTAGGTGTGAGATGCAATAATTTTGTAGGGGACCTCTCAGCATGGCCCAGACCATTGGACCCTTCAAAATTTACCAATGTCACCTGGTTTATCTCTTTCTGGAGCTCATGCCTTTTTTTTTTTTTTTTTTTTTTTTTAGTATTTTATTTCATTATTTTTAGAAAGAGGGGAAGGGAGAGAGGCAGAGAGGGAAAGAGACATTAATGTATGGTTGCCTTTCACCTGCCTCCAGGCACAGACCTGACTGGAGACCTGGTTTGCAACCTGGTTATGTGCCTGGCTGGGGAATCGAACCTGCGACCTTTGGGTTCGCAGGCCAGCACCTTAACCACTGTGCTACCAGCCAGGGCTGGAGCTCATGCTTTTAATCAAAATCCCTAACACATCTGTGACTTCTTGCTCATTTGGTTGCATTGACATTGTTATCCATAGAGTGTATTAATGCAGTCTGTAAATGTCCAGATAGTCCAGACCACTCCACATATATTACAAAGATGGCAGGAGAGTTAACATAGTCCTTCGGAAAACCATGAAAGGATTCTGCTCTCTGTTCCAAATGATTGCAGCTTTGTTTAAATTCTTAATAGGTAATAGAAATGAAAAGGTTTGTTAGATCAATGGGACACACCATATATCTCATATATCTCTGCCCATGCTTCTTATCCTTAGACAGCAAGCAGAATTTATCTGGTTGCCTAGTGAATTAAATCAGGAAATAATGAGGACCATCACCCCTGCATCTTTTAAAGGTTGTGCTAATCTCTGCCATTTCCTCAAAGATGCAATATTGTTTTTGATTTACTAATTTGGCCATTGGGGTGGGTGGGATGTTTCATTTTAGAGACTTCCATTTGGCCTTCCCCCATTGTAATACAATCTATTAATCAAAAGAAGGAACTCAATTAGGAGTTCTCAGAATAACCAAGTATATCCATACCAGGTGCTGGAGACATGACAATTGGGTGGTTCTGGGGACCCAGGGGACACACCACAAGCCAACCTAAGACAGTATTAATTTGTACTTTACATCCTTGAGCATCAGGTTAACTCAGAGCCAGTGTCTAACATTCTTTGGAATATTTTTGTATTTACTCTTTCTTGGTATACGAGAACTTGAGTAATGACTCCCTTTGAGGAGGGACTGTGGGAATTCATTTTTCTAAATACTCATCCATTTTTGTGGTCTTGCAGGGTCTTTCCCCTTGAAGACTTCAGTAAATATTTCACACCTGCAAAATGGCTCAGGCCCGGGAATTCAGCAAGCATTTGTAATATTTTATAGAGGCTGGTGCCCTCAGCCTTCTTTCTTAATTTCTTTTGATTACATGAAATTAATAATACCCTTGTTCATTGCCCATCTAGGCTATCGAGATGGGTACCTTGTGGCTTAAGTCCCCCATCTATCACTGTGATCTTACAGCTCACTGTCATGGCCCAATATTGTAACTTCTGACACTTAAATGCTACCAGTTGGCCTCTACTATTTTGGGATTTTTTTCATTCCCAATTCTGTTATTGAGCCCAGTTGTAACAGAATCTCCTGTTGTTTTTTCCCTCACTTAAAGAAGCAAAGTCACCACTGTGGTGTTTTGTTTTGTTTTATTTTAATGATACTGGTGCTCCACTCACATTCTGGAGCATAATTTATCACTTTCATGAAATGTCCTCCAACTCCACCCATGGAACACAGTCAGTTGGTGGGTTTTCAAACTTTACAGAGATGCCCATTCTAACATGTCTACTTCCACTGCTACTGCAGTTATTCCATTTCTAATTTACATACTGTGGACCAATGCTCTATTCAAACTTCTAAGTGGCATCCAAATTAGAGTTTGAACCATCTAATTAGCATAGTAAGAATTAGCATTTTAGCACCATCTTCTGATGTCATTGCCAGATTATTAGATCTTGTATTAGGGGTGTACCCTATGTCAATCAAGTCTTCATTATCTAGCCTAGTGTTGTATCCCCCATCCACCCAACTCCATAGTTTAGTATCCTCAGAGTTCAGTCTCAGACAAAATTTATAGGCTTCTGCTGGTACATGCTGGCTAAATCATGCAGAATTTTTTTTTCTAGCTTTAGTTACAAACTTATTTTTTTTTTAAATTTTATTGTTGTTGTATTACATCCATCCCCTTTTTGCTCCCCTCTGTCCCCCTCCCCACCCACCCATTCCCCCCAAAGTCAATCCCACCTGTTGACCATGTCCATGGTTCCTTTATACTAGGTTCTTGTCTAAGCTGCTCCCCTTTCTTGCCTCTGCCTCCACCCTCCCCCCAACCCCTTTCCCCCTGACCACTGAAGGCCTATTCCTTGTATTCATATACTTGGTTCTGTTTTGCTTGTTGTTAGTTTTACTCATTATTGGCAGATAATGGGTGAGATCATATGATATTTGTCCTTCACTGACTGGCTTATTTCACTAAGCATAATACTCTTCAGTTCCATTCATGTTGTTGCAAAGGGTACAAGTTCCTTCTTTCTTTCTGCTATATAGAATTCCATTGTGTAAATGTACCAAAGTTTTTTGATCCAATCATCCACTGATGGGCACTTAGGCTGTTTCCAGCACTTGGCTATTGTAAATAGTGCCGCTATGAACATAGGTGTACGTAGGTTCTTCTGAACTGGTGTTTCAGGATTCTTTGGGTATAGTCCAAGTAGTGGAATTGCTGGATCAAAAGGCAGTTCCATTTTCAGTTTTTTAAGGAAACCCCATACTGTTTTCCACAGTGGCTGCACCAGCCTACATTCCCACCAACAGTGTATGAGGGTTCCCTTTGCCCTGCATCCTCACCAACACCTGTTGTCTGTTGATTTGTTGATGATTGCCATTCTGACAGGTGTGAGGTGGTATCTTAGACAAAGGGGGAAGGGACATCAAATGGAGTAAAAACAGTCTCCTCAACAAATGGTGTTGGGAGAACTGGACAGCAACATGCAAAAAGATAAAACTAGACCACCAACTTACACCATACACCAAAATAAACTCAAGATGGATAAAGGATTTAAACATAAGCAGTGCCACCATAAAGGTCCTGGAGAAAAATATAGGCAGCAAACTTTTGGATATCCTACACAGAAATATGTTTACTGATACTTCACCAAGGGCAATGGAAATAAAAGAACGAATCAACAAATGGGACTATATCAAATTGAAAAGTTTCTGTTCAGCTAAAGAAAATATCAGCCAAATTCAAAGGGAACCAACTGTATGGGAAAACATAATTGCCAATGATACCTCAGACAAGGGTCTGATCTCCAAAATATGTAAAGAACTAATGCGACTCAACACCAGGGAGATAGACAGCCCAATTAAAAAATGGGCAAAGGACCTGAACAGACAACTCACTGAGGAAGATATACAAAGGACCCAGAGGCATATGAAAGAATGCTCAACATCACTAGTCATCAGAGAGATGCAAATTAAAAGTATAGTTCCTTTTCTGGTACTTCATCCTTTTTAGCTGGGGAATAATAATCACTTGCATCAAAGTGGATTCTGTCTTCTAATTTGATGTTTTTTTCCCCACTATGCAAAATTCAAAATGAATTGCAGATACTACCTCAGTATCTGGCATAGCATAGTTAGTTTATTAAATATGTAAATATTAGATTTCTTTTAGGGCCTATGTGATCATTTTCACTTTTTTAACATAGTACAAATAGAATGAGGCTATAGTACAAATAGAATGAGGCTAATTTTAATCACTTACATATTAAAATTGGGTTCTGTCTACTGAAATGAATCTGATTCACAATAAGAAAGGTTGTAGCTAAGCCAAAAGTTATCATTGACATGAAATGGGCCTTGTTAGGCCACCCTTATGTGTTGGTATCTGATCCAGATGGCTCTGGACTACAGCTTCAGCTCAAGCTTGCTGGAAGTAGACCATAGGATTATTGAAGAGGCTTCTCTGCATATAATGAAACAAGCTATAGTCATACATAGTTCTAGGTTAATTTTAGAATCTACTGTGTCAACTTCAGTTACATCAGTTGTACTACTTACATGGAGAAATGATCACCATGTACACATATGCTTCCTATTAAAATTAAACTCCTATGACACATAATAGATACCAGCAAAATTCTGGTAATGCTGCCTTAACCCATGAAACATAATGGAATCTGTTTGTATAACTTCTCTCATCTATACCCACAGAAACCTCTGCCTTTCATTCTCAGTTCAATTTCTTTCAAGGCAACATAGCATGCTAATGCAGAGAGAATGCCATTCTAGCTAGTTTGGAGTCCTTGAGGGTGAAGGTCAAGGGCTCCAAGTTTAATTGATTTTCTTCTTCTAAAGAAAGGACAAAAAAAATATGGAGCCTTGCGGAAAATCCCTACTGTACCCATGCATGGCATTTGCAAGTGTGCAAAACAACAAGGCTTTCATATTCTCACAGACATCCATGCTTGGTTTCTGTCTTTTGTGCACTGTTAGTATCTGGCCCTGAATCTAACACAATGTTGAATGTACAAAGGAATCCACACTATTTTTTTTTTTGTCATTTTTGTTCTTTCTTGAGCCATGCTGCTCAGCAGTCAGCTGCCAGACAATGAGAGCCTGTCTCTTCATCTTGCAATTTCCTGCTTTCTATTCTTCACTCCCATGATCCAACAAAATGAATTCATTAAAGGAGTTAAGTGCTTGGTTAAGATCTGAGAAAGAAAGACAAATTTAGCTATTTTGATCACAGGGATCTTTCACAGCACCTACTGGAGTCAGTTCTTCCCTCATAGTGATCATAAAGAATCATGCACAATTTCTGTTGGTCAGTGCATTACACAACCCTATAGAACAGGCAGAAGGGTATATGATTTGTGTTTTTTTAAACCCAAGGGCAGCCCTGGCTGGTGGTACAGTGGATAGCTAAGGCATCAGCCTGAGAACCCAAAGTTTATTGGTTTGATTCCCAGCCATGGCACATAACCAGGTTGCAAGCCAGGTCCCCAGCTGGAGGCAGATAAAATGCAACCATTCATTGAATTTCCTCTCCCTCTCTGCCTCCCCCGCTTCCTCTCTCTCTGAAAATAATAAATAAAATCTTTAAAAAATGCCAATGGCAGATTATGTAATTATTTGAAGACCTCCGTGTTTTCTTTTGTTCTTTTCTTATGTACCATTTGTGTAGTCAGTGAATTTTAGTAAGTTCTGAATGCTAAAGCAAGTAAGGCTGAGACATGATTATTAATTTGCTGAAAAACAAGATAAAAAAAACTTTACTAACTTCATGAAGCACATTGGGTAACAGAGTTAAATTCTTTAACCTAGGAGCAGTCATCTCCAGTGTTTACTTATATAAATAAAATTGAATATATTTTGTAATGCTTCTCTCTGCCCACCACAGGGAAAGAATGAGCACATATTTTGGTTGTGTTGCTGAACTGAGAAATAGCCTGCCTGTGACTGGTAAACAAATAAAGTTAGAATAATCAACTTTGATAATCATTGAAATTTAATTTGGGAAACTACCACACTTCTTGTTGGCTGTAAGTAATTAAATAGCTCTCGGGTTAGTGATATTCATTCTCACTCTCTGGAAACTGCCTTTGATTCAGAAGAGGGATGGAGGGGGGTCTGCTTCAGTCATGACTTCACTGTATGCCTCACTTGGTTTACTGTGCATGGTGGGTTGCGTCAGAGGAGAAAGCTTCATTTCAGCAGTGGCCATCACATAGTCCTAGGAATTTAGGAAGTTGAACTGAGAAACATAGAGTCTGGGAGCTTCTGGTAGCTGAGTTTTATTAATGGCAGTGCCCCTGATGCTGTGAACTACCATAGCTGAGACCTGCTGTGATACTTGTTTTATCTGAGGGCCAGCTGCTCAGCTCTAGCTAAGCTCCTGTGATTGTTCCTAAAAGTATGCTTGTTTAATCTAGCACTAGCTGATGTCTGTTCTTGCAACCCAATGAAGCTCAACTGATGTATTTTTTAAAGATTTTATTTATTTATTTTTAGAGTGAGGAGAAGGGAGGGAGAAAAAGAGGGAGAGAAACATTGATGTGCAACAGATACCATTGATCAGCTGTCTCTTGCCCGCAACTGGTTACCTGGCCTGAAACCCAGGTGACTGGGGACCTCTCAGCTCACAGGCCATCACTTAGTCCACTGAGCCACACCAGCTAGAGCTCAACTAATGTATTAAAGTCTATTTCTATCATATACATTTTCCATTGTAAACATTAATGTCATTTTACATATCTGCTGCTTACTAACAAATGTATGACAACTATTTTTTCTCTGAAAGCTTGTACTTGAATTAGAATGTTTGTATTAACTACAATAAAGCAAAATGTCAAGGATATCCATATTAGAAAATCCACATTTAGTATTGTAGTTTACTGAATGAAGTAATATTTTTTGACAGAGTATGCCCGTAATCTAACTATAAAGAAACCATCCATTCAAAGTCTAATTAAGTTAAATAAATTCTGTTATTATATTTTTGGAAAAACCACATTCTTAGCTTATTTCTACTGTTCAGTATGCTACATTAATTTTTGATAATTCAGTGTCTTTATCACAGTAGTATAAAAGATAGTTATTAAAGGAGATAGTGTAAAAATCAGCTCATACATACATATTGTTATGTATTTAATATAGAGTTTTTTTGGCAATATAGATTCCCTAAGAATATTTATAATTTTTAAAATTTAATTAATTAATTTTTATTTATTTATTTTTAAAGATTTTATTCGTTATTTTTAGAGAGAAGTGCAGGGAGGGAGGAAGAAGGGGAGAGAAACATCAATGTTGCCTTTCACCTGCCTCCAGCTACAGACCTGGCTTGCAATCTGGTTATGTGCCCTGACTAGGGAATCGAACCAGTGACCTTTGGGTTCGCAGGGTGGCACCATTCCGCTGAGCAGGGCTAAAATTCTTTTTGAAACATACAATCTTCTGCCATTTTACTAATGAGGAGTAATAGCTTCCTAAGCAATCTTTAGGAAATTTCAAAGTAGCATTTTAAAGATAAGGAATCAAGTGATTCCATATTTTATTTACTACACCCACGAAAAGCCACTTATTAAAAAAATTCATCTTATTCTTTGTGGATAAAATAGCAGCTATTTTTGTCTTTTGTCCCCTTAAGGAATTATCAACTTCTTCCAATCTTGAAACATATCTTCCAAATGCATATATTCAGTCTCATGCTATCATGGGTACTCCATAAATACGGTTGAATGAAGACTTCTGTCTGGGAAGCTAATGAAGAACAGATGCAGGTAAAAACAAGACAGTGCAGCTAGTGGAGAACAAGGAAGCTGTAAAACATTCATATGAGCAGGGGGAATAAAAGAGAAATATCAGTTGTCAGTTTAAATGGAGTCCTTGGATATAGCTAAACACCTGATATAGTAGGTAGGAAGGAAAAGATGACCTGCAATCTTATTTTCTCTCTGTGGGTTACAGCTGTGATTCTTGTAGAAATAAAATGTGTTTCTGATTAATTTATAAAGAACATTGATCCTATAGACCTTTATAACATTAGAAGCAGTTACATAATATTTTTGAGTCTTTGAGTCTTAGAAAGTATGACAATGGAGATCCGCTATTGTTCCTGTTTAATTAGTAAAGTGCTTGATTCTTCTGTTTTAGATTTGTTTATTTTGACATAGATTTCATAGATTTAGAATAGATTAAACTTTAAATCTAGGTACTCATACCAATAAAATATAGCTCTTGGCACTACTTACCACATTTTACACAATCTCACCAATGACTATTTCCTGGAGCTAGCGAATAAAACATCTGTCTTTTTTTTTCCCCTTCCTTCCCTGTCTTTTACTGTTCTGATCTCTATTTTTTTCTGTATACCTGCTGACTAGCTAAGTAGGAAATACTAAGGATCCTGAGAAAACAGAACCTAACAATATATATTACGTATTGTTTTTTCAAGAGTAATTTTCCCAGATGATTAAAAATATATGGAGAATTACTAATCCAGTTGGAACCTGCCAGTCACCTCATTGTGAAAAATCACTGTTATTGCTTCTTGGAAAATAACATGATGTCAAAGGCATAGTCACCATTTTAGTCACTAAAAATTAATTGATTTCAATTGAAGTATAAAATTCTCCTTAGTTATCTATCACTGAATATCTGGCCAGGAAGATCAATATGAAGTTATTTCTTTAAGTGTTTTCCTTAAAATATTGGAGCTGAAGCTGGAAAATGCTCCCAGGTAAGGAAGTTTCCCTGGATCAGTGAGTTTTTGGAATACTGCCTTTTGCATCACATTCTTAGAGGTGAAGAGTGTTTATTAAAGTGTTAATGGCCCTGAAAAATATTGTGGTATATAAGTTTAATTTATCCTGAATACTTTTATATCTATTTAACTCCCTAGGAACTAGAATTTTATAGAATGAATTTTGTGAAAATAAGGTTTTAATTAGTAATTCTGAGGAACCCCCAGAAATCAATCACACATTATTCTTTAATTTCTTAACCTCTTCTGAGTCACATTTATTTTATTTTTACTTTTTATCCTTACCTGAGGATGATTATTGAGTTTTTTTTAGAGACAGAAGAAGGGAGGGAGAAAAGAAAGGGGGGCAGGGAGCAGGGAGAAAGAGAAAGAGAGAGACGTCATCAATGTGAGAGAGAAACATTGATTGGTTGTCTCCCACCCATATGCATTTCGACCAGGAATTGAATCCATAAGCTTTTGGTGCACAGGACAACGCTCCAACCAACTTAGTCACCTGGCCACATCCATTTTAAAAGGGAATAAAGACTATAAATGTTTTTTAGCCATGAAAAAATATATAGATATATGAACATTAAATTTTACTTAAGTTTCAAAAATTGCATATTATCTTAGAGTGATACTTAAAATCCACCACTGGCATCAATGTTTAGGAAACCTGAGCCTTTTGGTTCACTCACAAATTAAATTTTCTTTTAGGTGCTGCTGCCATGAAGAATATTCATCTGTTGGTAACTTAAGTTTTGCAGAGTTTTACTATGATCTCTCATGTAATGTAATGTAATGTGTGCCTTTTGCCTTTGTTGCGATTCTTTTCCTGCAAGTGGAAAGATAATAAATGTCATTAAAGAACCAAGAACAAGAAGGTGAAGATTGATTCCCCCTTTTTACATATTCTAAAATACAAAATTTGGACTACAAAATTTTAAATGCATTTCTTTAGTGGATAAAGTTCAAAGACATAGAATTTTCTTACTCAACTTATATCACTTATGTTCAGAAGCATAATATTTGAGTCAGTTCAACAGTCTGTAAAAACATTTCTGTGTTGTGCTGTGACCAGAAACATGCACACAAAAATAGACACTGTATTTGGTTGAAGTGCAGCCTATTTCTAATATATGTCTATGAGTGTTGTATACATAGTTTTTCTATTATTTTCATTTTTCCCTTCATGTAAGTTAGGATGGTATAAGTAAACAAATAGATTTTGCTTTGCAATTTAAATTAAATCACTCTGTCTTTGTACTTCTTACAATCAAAAGGAATTGTGGAAGTTGTCAATTTCTCTCCAACATGATGTACAGAAAGTTATTTCTGCATTAGTAATGAAATTGAAATCTTTAGTTAAAACATTTTCCTTTGGTTTCTTTTTGCCTTTTTTTTCTCTTTTATTTTTCTAATATTCCCCATAGTAATATAAGGAATGATTACATTTCCAGCCCAAGCAGATATATTTATTTGAATAATATCTATATTAAGTTCATTACACCTTATTCTTAAATGAAATTGTGAAAATTATTCAATGTTAAGAGTAATTGAATTATAATAGAGTTTAATCTTTACAATTAAGTATATAAATACTATTATTTCCAATTTACATCTAATTTTTAGAGAGACTAAGCTGTTTCCTAGGGTCACATGATTTGGAGGTGGTAGAGGTAAGACTTGAATCAAGGGATTCTGATTTTAGAAAAGGTGTTTTTTTGGCTGTTGTTTGTTTGTTTGTTTAAAATTTCAAAATAACAAGTATTAGGAAAGAACAAGTGTTAGGAAAGAGGTTGTTAAAGTAAATAAGAATTTGCCCTGGCTGGTGTGGCTCAGTGGATTGACCACCAGCCTGCAAAACCCAAGTGTTGCTAGTTTGATTCCCAGTCAGGGCACACACCTAGGTTGTAAGCCAGGTCTCCTACCAGGTCCCCAGCTAGGTCCCCAGCTAGGTCCCCAGTTGGAGGCAAGTGAAAGGCAACCATACATTGATGTTTTTCTCCCTTTCTTCCTCCTTCCCTTTCCCCCTCTCTAAAAATAATGAATAAAATCTTTAAAAATTAATAACTAAGAATTTGCCTTTACAGAAGCATATTCCTGAGGTTAATGGCATAGGAACCATTGGGTTAGTTGACACAGTAATGGGGATCCATTTCCTCTTTTCACTATGGTGTCTATCTTTTACCTCTGCTTTCCTATGCTTATGGTTCCTGTCCTGGGACTGAATTCATGGTATGTCATATATAAAAATGCTCATAATTTTTAATTCATAACACATATCCTTTTTCTAAAGTATTTCCATTCCCTAACCTTAGTGTGAAAGGCCACCTAAGTGGCTGGCCTAGTTTGGAATCTTGTCTCTCATATATTGGCCGAGTTCACACTTGCTGCTTTTCCATCTGCTACAATTTTAGATCAGTAAAGCTTTTTTTGAAATATTTGGAAAATGTCAACCATATTCCCAAAAAGTGCTGTCTGCTTTTAAACTGATGGTGTCCTGAGATGACTTGAGGTTTTTGCTTTTACCTAAAGATTAACACTCATCTTTTTTTTTTTTTCCTCAATAATCTAGAGTTTATTTAAAGTATCAAGACAATTTGGTCATGGTTTAAAGAACAAAAAAATAGCACTTCAAAAGTAAATGTCATTCTACTTGATAGTAGGCGCTTGGAAGGATATCTATGCTATATTTATGAGAGTAATTGTACACCAGAATGATATAACAAGTTTTAGTCACATTTCCATATTTAGCCAGTGTACAAATGGGTTTCTTTTCATCTCAATTTTATATATCTGGTAGAACATATTTTGTGTTTAGGAATATATCTAATAGCTTGATTTAATCATCTATATATTTATTCTGAACAAGATTTTACTTGGAACTGTGCTATGAGGGCCCAAAATGTGTTCAGTAAGGAACTTGCTAAAATTATATTTGTGTGGGTATAAAGGTCATGCTTAACTTAAACATTCTTATTTTTTTTGTGCTTAGAATTCAGACATAGAATTTGCTATTTTCTTGTACACTTATATGTAAATCTGTTGTACTTTTCTTAGCTTACTTATAATTACGCTGTTTTCTCACAAGCACTAAGGAAGATTTTGGAGTAAGACTGAAGACAATGGCTCAAAGGAGCAGGCATTACTGAATCTTCAATCTGTTGTGTGGAATTGTCAATGTTTCTAGCAATACGATGAGGTCTTTCCAGAAAGTATTCAGCCATTTACTATGAAAAATAGAGACATTTATTGAAGAAGGTATAGGAAACAGTGTACATAAGACAATGATGCCTCAGTCTCCTTCAAAGTAGGCACCTTGGGACCTCACAGAGTTCTCCCAGTCACCGTCAGCTGCCCTGTTGTATTTTCCTGAATCTCATCAATAGTCTGAAATCTCTTCCCTTTCAAAGGTGATTTTAGTTTTGGGAAAAGCCAGAAGTCTCAGGGTGCCAAATCTGGGCTGTAGCGGGGCTGAATCACCTGGGTGATTTGATGTTTCACCAAAACATTGCATAAGATGTGATGCATGAGTGGACACGTTGTTGTGACAAAGCTGTCAATCACCCGTTGCCCATAGCTGAGGCCTTCTGAATCATCTGAATAGTTCCTGCACGGGAATGTTCAAGCTTAAGTCAAAATTTGATGCAGATTTGTTGCTCTCCTCACTCAGTCATTTTGAATGGGAGAGCCACACAGTCCACATGCTCACTCAGAGGTGTCTGTTGCCCCTGCTGACTAGTACAGTGAAGTCACTATCGCTCATTTGCCTTGGCTGCCAGGTTACATGGATGTCACACAAACCAGTCTTGTTATATTAACAATGGTTGCACTTTTTTCAGACAGACCTCGTCTATGCTTTCACTGTATATGATATTTTAGTGTTAATATTTTTTTATTCTTTCTAGAAACATTTATTGGAATATTGCCATGAGGTACGGCAGAATTCACCTGTACTATTTTTTGCAGCAATTAAGTATTATTGGTTGAAAGTTTGTTTTAATTCTGTCCAAAATGTCAGGACCATGCAACCTTGGGTGTTTGCCTGCTTCTAAACTGAAGGCATTAGACAGTTATGAAGAGAGGTGATTTTCTGGTCCTCAGCCATTCCAAGGCTTCATGGTCACTTGGGGACAGGCGGCTTCCCCACACGGGAAGGGCTGATTGGGGAGGGGAGATGGGGTCAGTCTTCAGGGAGAACTGTCAGCAGCAATTGTTTGCTAAACTCTGAGGAGTGGAACTGCTGAGACTGATTTTTCTTCCTACAAATATGTTAGATCCTAAATTTTGACCAGGTCTCACTATTAAACTTTTTATGCCACTTAACAATTTAGACTCCTTTGAACTGTCCTCTCTTTGCTGCCACTTGTGGAATATCACTGTAGCAATCCCATTCACAACTCCTGTCTGAATTTAGGGTGAAGGCATCCGCCAAAAAGAAAACTAACTAGATAATCACAGGCAACATAATTTTCCTATCTAGGACTTTGAACTTTTTCAAATGTGCACTTGAGGATTTCAGAAAGCACAATGCCAATCTATCTGCTTCCTGGGATTCATACATAAAAGGTAAAAAGGGCTTTGATCTTCTTCCTGAAAGAAAACAAAGAGTGAAATAAAGCATGCATTGTATCTCAGAGATTTTGAGACCCAAATAGCATCTTTTTATATTTCCGCTTCACCCTGGCTTAACATTTTTAGGGTATCATTTGTTTCTGGACAAAATCCTAAACACAAGCCTTCTTAAAAACTTTGAATTTCTCAAAGTATCAAGAATATAATAAGAACTTTGCTTATTATTTTGCCAACTGCCTCTGAGTCAAGGCTGACATTTTGCCACCTTGTTGAAATGGTGGTAAGGCATTTTAAATAGTGTATTGTTTATTTCTTCCAAACTCCTTTGGTTGGCTTGACCTTGATCTTGCCAATTCACCAAAGGGTCCAGAATGCCACTACTGACCCCTGGCTTGGGGTAGGGGTGGGCTGCTGCCTGCTGTCAGACTTCCCTGATGCTGTCTGGATGAATAGTATTTGTTCCTATATTCTTAGTGCTGCATTTTTACCCACAAGCTTCTGGCAACTTCTTGATGGACCCTTAGTATACTGTCATTTGTTGGATGATGTTCTCTCTATTGCTGATATATTTAGACTTCTTTTCAATATTTCCTTCTTTTCATAGATGAGTAAATTTCAAAATGTTTTTTCTTCCACTATGTACTGTACTACAGGTACCTGAGCTTTCTATATCTGAAATTTGTACAGGGTCTTTCCTTTAAGGAAAAGTAATGCTTTTAATTCTCTCACTGGGTAGGCAGCACTTGGGACTTTGGCTCACTACTTCTAGAAACCTGGAAAAGATGACAAACTAAAACATCTGTCCCTGTCTATTCAAGTCATATCATAGGCCTGTATTAATGGGGAAGGTAGTACAGTTTGTCTAGTCTTCCATACTTAGGGTGGTCTGGGACTTTTACTATTTCTTCCTCAACAAAGATCCCAGTTATGAATATATCTTTGATTATAGGACATATAATTTGTAATTGTTCCATATGACTATGCTATGCTTTTAGAAGTGGTGTTTGATTAGTTCCTATCAAATGCAAAAATGGGAAATTTAGAATGGCTTCTCTGCAAAATAATAACAAAAATCATCACAAATAACAACAATAAAATGTCTTTTTCCTGAACACATTGAAAACTATGTAATCTTTATATTACCTATTCAAATTTGACTACCAAGAAATGTAGGTCTAAATCTAAGGTTCAAATGAATTATTCCACACATATTCTTTATAGACTTATTTTTTTACTTTCTACAAATGATTTCTCACTTTAAAAATTTTAGCTTTATTTTATAGTCCAGTGTAATTTTTGGTTTATTTGTTGAAAATCAGGTCTGACATTTTGGGGTGTAAGTTGGGTATAAGTAAAAAATGCATTCAGAAGTCAGAAACATTATACTGATATCAAGTGTTAAAGACTAAAACATCAACATCTTCATATTAAATGTACTTCACAGTTAAATAGTCAACATTACAAGATTGGTTTGAAGCTTTTGATGAGTGTGTGGGAGAGTAGTAATGGAGAGGTTTGTCAGTAAAAAGAAAACTGAGGAATTCAAGTCAGTTACAAACTGTCAATATGAATTATCAACTATAAAAAGATGCCTATTGTGTGGAAATCATTGTTATTCTAGAAAGAATGGCTTTTTGCAAACTTTCTAATACATTCAGGAGTTGTTGGCATGAAAACTATGACAAAAAGCTATGTTTAATGGCCTGTAACTAGTTCTGATAGTGAATAACCAACAGAGTGTAGCATTTGAATGTCTGTTTTCATCATGAGCAGTGACCAAACAATCAGATCAAAATTCCTTAATATTAATTGAACAGCTGCTCCTAGACGTGACTTTGAGTTGTGCTGGACTCCTTTGCAGAGGGCACTGTGTATTCACCAATGTTCCATCTCCCGTCATTGCTATGATAAAGCTCAGTATCAGTTATTAGCAACATGTAATTCAAAATTGCTGTAAATCATGTGTTGTCTTTTGGTTTAGACAAGATTAAGGAAATTGGGGGAAAGGTCTTTATCTTAGCCTTACCCTTTTATTCATCATTCTTAAGCCAATGACCTAGCTAAAAGCTTGGTACAAGTTGCTAAGGTGGCCCCTGGCTGATTGCCAGGGATGTTTTCCAAGAGGACTGGCCTGATTTCTCATCATTCAAACAGGGCACTCCATCTTCAACAGCAGTTGCCAGTGAACTACACATGCTTGGCAGCCTCTCAAGCCTTCTTCTGACCATTTTTATGAAGATTTGAGTAAGGGTTCATGTGACAAATAATATGTTCTGGATGGCTATTTGTCTGGATTTTGTTTTTTGTTGTTTTTACCACAGAGTTGATCTCTGTTAGGAAAGAATATTGAGTAATAATTTTATGCTACTCTAGGCTGTTTCTAACAGTCCAGAAAGTAAAAGGAGAATTTTATATGGTGTCCTACTGATTGATTTTCAATGCCTACTATGTGGGATGATTGGACAGAGCAGAACCATTGCAAGTGTCTTAATCAGCTTACATATCTATTTTTGGCCATGACTTCCAGGGACTCATCAAAGACATGAAGGGAAAAGAAACAATTTTTTCCCCTAGAACCATTATAATTACTGGTATTTCTGTTGTTTCTAGTATACTACAGAAATTGTCATGTAAAATATTTTATTCTTTTGCATTAAAATGAGATTTGCCAAATGGCAGGAGTCTGGGTGAAGACCATGGGAAGTGAATGACATCTTGGAAATTAATTGAGATTAAAGTGGCTATTTTTCCCCCTTATGGTTGATAATAATCTGTTTTAGACCAGTGGGGTTTTACTTCTATATATACATGTCCCTTTTTTCTAGTGACTAGAACAAATTCAGTGAATATATTGTATTGAAGACTATAGCTAAGTCTAAACATATATTTGTTCCATAAAAATAGTGTTTATGGACTTGGTGCATATTCACTTGTTTGTGAATTATGCTTTAAAATGTTTTTGATGTTATGTAATATGATACTAATATCCATATTGGTTATTAAACCATTCAAATACTCACATAAATATTAGTAAATAGCCTTTGCTTAAGTTTCCAAAGTGTTTCTGATGTCATCTTGATCTTGATGTATAACATTACATTAGTTTCAGGTGTACAACAGGATGATTACAAGGTAATGATTTAATAATTGTATATATGAGGTCTCTCCAGGAAATATATCAATATAATTAAAACAGTTTACACAGCTGATACTTTCAGGACAGACCTTGTATTGAAAAATAATTACAATAAACCTGGTTAACATCCATTAGCATGCATTGTTAAATTCTTTTGCTTGTGATGAGAACTTTTACAATATAATCTTTTAGCAACTTTCAAGTATACAGTATTATTAACTATAGTCACCATGCTGTACTGCACTTCCCCAGGAATTATTTTATAACCGGAAGTTTGTACCTTTTAATATCATTCAACTAGTTTGACCAATCTCCACCCACTACCTTTGGCAACCATTTATCTATTCTATGTATCTATGAGTTTGAGTTCTATTGTATGTTAATACAGTTCTCTATCTGATTTTTTTCTTTTTTAGCATAATGCCCTCAAGGCCTATTCATGTTGCAAATGGCAAGATTCCTTCCTTTTTATGGTTGAATAATATTCCTCTGTGTATGTGTGTGTGTTTGTGTGGGTATGTGTGCATGTGTGTGTGCATGTGTGTGTGATATTTTCTTATCAATTTATCCATCAAAGGATACTAAGGTTGTTTCCCATGTACTGGCTATTATAAATAATGCTGCAGCAAACATGGAGGGTACATATATTAATATCTTTTCAAGTTGGTGTTTTCATTTCGTCTTGATAAATACCTAAAAGTGGAATTTCTGGATCATATGGTAGTTATTGTTAATTTTTTGAGGGACCTATACACTATTTTCTATAGTGCTACAACAACTTATATTCCCAATTTACATTTGAAGGGTTCCCTTTCCTCCACATCCTTACCGATCGCTGTTATTTCTTATTTTTTTTTTTTAATAATAGCCATTCTAACATGTGTGAGGTGATGTTTCATTGTTATTTTCATTTGTATTTTCCTGATGATTACTGATGTTGAGAAGTTTTTGGATATTGACCCTTTATCAGATGAAGAATTTGCCATTTTTTTCCCATTCAGAAAGTTGCTTTATTATTTTGTTGATAGTTTTATTTCCTCTAAAGAATTTTTGCCTTTTTTTAACTTTTTTCTTTATACGCCTTATTTGTTTATTTTTTCTTTTGTTGTTGTGTTTACATTTGGTACAGAGCCAAAAAAATTATTACCAAGATTACTTTCTAGGAGCTTAATGCCTATATTTTCTTTCAGGAGTTTTTATAGTTTTAAAGTATTACATTCAAGTCTTTAATATATTTGGAGTCAATTTTTGTGTATAGTATAAAAGAGTGGTCCAGTTCCATTCTTTTTTATGTGGCTCTCCAGTTTTCCCATCACTATTTATTGAAGAGACCTTTTTTCCATTGTATATTCTTGGCTCCTTTGTCATAAATTAATTTAGCCTATATATGTGGGTTTATTTCTAGGCTGTCTACTGTTCATGGATTTGTGTCTATTTTTATGCCAATACCATACTGTTGATTACTATAGCTTTGTAATATATAGTTTGAAATCAGTGACTATGATGCCTCCAGTTTTGTTCTTCTTCTATCAAGGTTACTTTGGATATTAGTATTATTTTATACTAAGAGAAGATATAAATGAATATTTCTAAACATTTTAATGTTTGATAGTTCTTACTTATTTTTACAAATATAATGTAATATATGACTACTACCATTATTAGTACAACTACTAATAATACCTTTGATTCCTTACTATAAGCTAGGTATCATCCTAAATATTCTACTTATATTAACTCATTTATTCCATACAAAAGTGCAAAGAGTTACTATTATTATCATCTGCATTTTTCTAGACAAGAAAAGAGAACATTGTGATATTAATTAACTTGCTCAAAGTAAAAATAGTAAGTGACAGATTGGCACTGGCCTGCGAACCCAAAGGTTACTGGTTTGATTCCCAGCCAAGGCACATAACCAGGTTGCCAGCCAGGTCTCCAGGCAGGTCCATAGCTGGAGGCAGGTGAAGGGCAACCATACACTGATGTTTTTCTCCCTTTCTTCCCTGCCCTTCAATCTGAAAATAATGAATAAAGAATCTTAAAACAAAATAAAAAAATAAAACTTAAAAAAAATAGTGACATAATTGAGAGTCAAACTTCTATACTCTAGTTTTAGGATTCAGGAACCTCATTACTGCAGCTGCCAGCCTAATTAAGCAAGCATCTCTGACCATTCTAGGTCAAGAATATTATATTTTCTTCTAAGATAAACTAAAGACTTTCTACATTTGTTTAAATTTGAGTTTTCTGGAGCCTAACTTAGCTTTGACCTTCACAGACCTGGGTGAGCTTTCATCTTACTGCATGTCATAAAGCAACCTGGTATTTAGTTTACCTGCAAAAGGCAATCAGGAAGCTCTAGCAGAACCTCATTGAAATGCAGCACAGTTCCAAGGCACCATATCTTGCTGTGTTGCCATAGAAACAATGGGAATGTCTGATCAGTGACCTTTAAGGGAATCTGAGGATACATTTTCATAAGATTCATAAGGGAAGCTATCCCAGTACAATATGTGTAGTTGCAAGATGAACTACAATCCTATGCAATCCAACCTGACTTTAGAAGTATCAACAAAACTTACTAAAGGCTCAAACTTGGGCTTTTGGAAGGAATTTTTTTAACTTCTTTCAATGTACCATTTGTGCTACTGGATTTTAAAATATCAAAAATTCTATTCTAACAGCTAAAAAAAATAAAGGAAAATCTTAGATAATTATGCAGTAGATATTAGAACTAAAATCATATGTTGAAGTAGTTTGTGTTATACCTATTTTATTTAATTTACATTCTTCAAGTTCATGCTTACACAAAGAATAAAATATAAACATTACTATATTTAAAAATATACCTAGAAAATCAGGCCCTGGCTGGTGGCTCAATAGAAAGGTGCTGGCCTGCAAACCCAAAGGTCAATGGTGAAATTCCCAGCCAGGGCACATAACCAGGTTGCAAGCCAGGTCTCCAGCCAGGTCCATAGCTAGAGGCAGGTGAAAGGCAATCATACACTGATGTTTCTCTCCCTCTCTGCCTCCCTCCCTTCCCCTCTCTAAAAATAATAAATAAAATCTTAAAAATATATATACCTAGAAAATCAAAGCTTATTGTAAAATGTCAGGTGTTACTATTATTTAAAAATGCAAATTCTTGATTCATTATGCCTTTTCTGGTTTGTTCATTTATAAATTATCATTACATTATTAAGTGAAAATTTTAGCTAAACTTTTATACACACACACGTATACCATTGACAAACTCTGCCTCACTACAGATTGCTGATATTATATTAACATTTTTTTCTTATAGAAATAAATTAGTTCTATGGTCAGAATATGGACAGTTTAGTTTAAAGGAAGTAACAATCAGTAGAAGCAGGGGCTGGCTAATTTCTCCTAAAATTAAAAATATATCTCCATATATATGTAGAAAAGTGAGGCTACTATGCATTCTCTAGACTTCTGGAAGATTCTCTTACATAGTTGTGAATCCTCATTCGGAGTGACAATGCTGGCCTGGGGCTGAGAGCACAAACTATATCCCTGGGTTTACTGGGACTTCTGACTCTGCCACTTGCTAACCGTGTAGCTGTGAGAAAGTTACTTAGCAGTTGGGTACCTGTGTTTGCTCATGTATGAAGTGAGGGCTGTACAGCACCGACAATAGATAATACTATAGAGTAGATAATATTATCATAACTATGCACGGTGCCAGATGCATGCTGGAAATATACGGGACCACTTTGTAAAATATCTGACTGTTTAACCACTACACTATAACCTGAAACTGATAGAAAATAACATTGTAAACTATAATTAAAAAATCAACATTTGAAAAGCCAATGTTTAAAATACACTGACATTTATATCTTTACTTAATCTTAGAAAACTTTTAGCTACCAATCTAACAGCATGTGTGAGGCAGAGGAAGGTACAGGGACACACATGTTTCTGGAATTATTTCAGAGGGACTTCAGCAAGCATTTCTGGCGATAGGCACCATGGGATGGAGAAGCTCAAGTGACAGAGCTGAGCCTCATGTCTCTCAAATGGCACCATGCAGGCCAGTAGCTGTGGGTCACATGCGGCTCCTGGCACCTGGAATGTGGTTAGTTAGTTCAAATAAGATATTGTCCCTATAAGTGTAAATAAATGCCAGGTTTCACACCTTAGTACTAAAAAATATAAAATATTTCACCAGTAATTTTTGTATTGATTACATATAGAAAATTTATTTTGGATATGAGTTAAATAAAATGTGTTGTTAAATTTAAAAAAAAGTGAAATGGGGATAATAACACTTCTTAAGGTTAGAGAATAAATGAGCTATTATTATTGATAAATCACATTAATACTTGACACATAGTCATTTTTAAAAAGTATCTTCAATTCTAGGGACAAAGCAAACAGGGAAATGCCACCCTGTCAGAAACAGAAAGAACACGGCAGGACGGACTCAATCCTAGGAAGAAAGAGCCTGCCGCCAGTGCAGTGGACAGAGAGGTGTATCAAGTTTGCAGTTAGAAAAATGCTTTTTTTGTTCCTCACTATAGATGCAGATGATGCTATTTTAGGATTAATGGTTGTCCTTAAGGGTATGTGTGTGTGTGTGTGTTTGTGTGTGTGTTTAATCCAATAGTTACCTGCTGGATGTGCCAGAGACAAACAACTTGTATCTCGCACTGGTGGGGGGACTTTGAAAAAGATCCAAGTTGGAATGCTAAGCCACAGAGCAGGTTCTTGTGCTGTCAATTATGTGCAGAAGCTCACCCTGACCTGTTTTACTAAAGCCCTTTTGGAGTCATATGAGGCTGAATAACTTAAGATTTGGAAAAATGATGTCTGCAAAGTAAACCCAGTACTTTGACTGACCCTCTGGGGATTTGTCAGGTTGATGTCTCAGCAGGGGATGTGAGATGATCTTCATGAAAAGGCTTATATGCTTTACACAACTTTTTGCTTAAATGATTGGCACAAAATAACCAATACAGGTGTATATCATCCCAGGTGATTTTCTACGCACATATTAGTACTAGAATGCTTTTTGTACAGGTATTTTAATTTTCCATGTTTTCCTAATTAGAAACACTCATTAATGTACATAAATGAGACTTACCAGCATTCTGCAGTTTGAGACTACACAGGCTACTTAACACTGCTAGTATTTTTGCAATTAGGAAGAAAGGGGAGCTTCTGCGGTGACCATTCTTACTTTCGCTATAGACTTTGGTCATCAATGACTAATCTACATCAAATTACTCACAATTACATAATAATCTGCCTAGAATTTTTAGAATATTCTTTCTTAAACTTATATTTTCTGCTAGTGATATTTTATTCCCAATCTCCTCCTCCTTTGGCAACCATCAGCTGTTCTTTATATCTATGGGCCTGTTTCTGTATTCTTTTATTTTAGATTGTATTGTACATATAAGTGAGATCATGTTATTTGTAGTTTTCTATCTGACTTATTTCACTTTAGATGGACCCAGGAAGTATTATGCTATGTTGTCACAAATGACAAGATTTCATTATTTCTGATGGCTAATATTCCATTCTATTCATATATGTACCATATTTTCTTTATCTATTTTTCTATAATGGACACCTAGGTTGCTTCCATACCTTGGCTATCACTAGTAATGCTGCAATAAACATAGGAGTGCATGTCTATTTTTGAGTTAGTAAAATACTTTTATTTTTTCAGATAAATACCCAAACGTGGAATTACTGGATAGTACAGCAGCTCTATTTTTTCATCTTTGTGAGAAATCTCCACAGTTTTCTATAATGAATGCCCTAATTTACAATCCCACCAAGGGGGTATGCTGCCCAGGGTTCCCTTTCCATATTCTCACCAGCCTTATTGTTTGTTGATTTATTGGTGATGGCCATTCTGACAGGTATGGTGTGATATTTCACTGTGATTTTAACGTGCATTTCTTTGATGAACAGAGATGTTGGCCATAAGTCTGTTGGTCATCTGTACTTTCTCTTGGGAGAGAAGTCTATTCAGGTCCTCTGCCCACTTGGTATTTGGAGTGTTTGATGTTTCCTTTTGTGTGTGTGTGTATGTTAAGTTGTATGTGTCTTTTATATATTTTGCATATTAACTTTTATTGAATGTATTATTTGAAAATAGTAGTTTGTCTTTTTGTTTTTTTGATGGTTCCCTTTGCTATGCAAAATCCTTTTAGTTTAATGTAGTCCCATTTATTTTTTCTTTCATTTTCCTTGCTCAAGGAGACATTATCTAAGAAGATATTGCTAAGAACAATGTCAAAGTTTACTGCCTATGTTTTCTTTTAGAAATTTTAAGGTTTCCCATCTATTATTTCAGTTTTTAACCCATTTTGAGTTTAGTGATGTATGTATTATAAGAAACTGGTCTGTTTTTTATTTTTTGGCATACTTGTATATGTTTAGTTTTGCCAATACCACTTACTGAAGAGATTCCCTTTACCCCCATTGTATATTCTTGCTTCCTTTGTCACAAATTAATTGACCATAAAAGTGAGAATTTTATCTCTGGGCTCCCTAATTCTATTCCATTATCTAAGTTTTTAGTTAATTTATATATAGTTTTTACTCTCAAGTTTACTGTCGGCACCCATAAGGAGTTAATGGATCTTTCCTACATCAGAAAACATTTTCTAAAGCCAGAATTCATAAATTTAGCAGACTTTAAAGCAGTCTATGAGATTTTTATAAATCTGAAGAAGTAACATTTCTTAAGGTAGTTTCCCAGAGATCTTTATTTTAAAAAATTAAGGAAAAGAAAACTTTGGATTAAACAAAGTTATGTTCTTTCCCTCAGAGCCTTTAATGAAATCCTTCTATGAAACCTACTTTTTCAGTTTAGCCTCTTAGGGTACCAGTGCATATCAGAACATACTGTAAGCAGCATTTCTTCTGGTTACTTCCAGAAAAAAGGTTAATGCTCTCTCTCATCTGTTTAACTCCTCTAAAATATCTCCTATTTCAAATGGCTGTTTGCAATTTTATATTAAGTTATTTGTGTCTGTTTTCATTTCATGTCGTTATTTGTGTCTGTTTTCATTTCATGTAATAATATCACATGATACTATTAAAGTGAGATGGGATAAAAATAAGATTTTTGTAATGAGATAATATTTTATTTTTCACCATTTATATACAAACACAAATTAATAAAACATCACAAAATGGTAAAATTTCCTAGTTAATATGTATAGGTGCATAGTTTCATGCTTATATGTTTTTAAGTATTATATATATTAACAAATTTCACAATACATCATTATTCTTAGACAGAATCAAAGACACCCAAAAATCTTAAAATATATGATAGTAAGTCACAACTTCTTAACAAGAGCAACACAAAAATAGTGAGGATTTAGGAATAAGTGGTAGTCACTTAGGTGTTTTTAATTTGTTTTAACATTTTATATTTGAAGCCACGATATCCACACAGCACACAAGGACCTGCTACCATATCTTCACTTTAGTGAGAGGGAAGCACCGAAATGCTCAGTGGGGTCAGGTGAAGACACTTCAATCACTGCTGATGGAAGACTTCAAAACACACTGTGGAAACTTGGGGGAAATGATGGGGTATGTTGGAACTGAGCACTTGTACAGGATGGAACATCTGTCAGCAGATCTCAAGAAACTGGGAGCAAAGACCTTTCTTAGGCTTCAGGTTCATAGTCTTGATACCCCTCCTAATATTAGGAAAATCAGAAAGATAACATGCCAAGTTAGTATGAGTGATCTGTAATCAAGGATTTAGGGTGAATGAGACAAGGTATGTCTTGCCACTTGTAATAAAGATCATATGCATATTCTGTTACATACAATATACTTTTTGATAGTTTTGTCTTTCTGTCAAATGTCATGCTGGTGGTCAAGGTAACTGGATTCTACTTTACCATGTGCCAGTTAACGATCATATGACCTAGTCTTGCAGGACAAATTAGTTGGCTTATCTGGCTGTCAGTTTCCTAAACTGTAAAGTCTGAGAATCAAATCAAATGGCTTATAATGCCTCTTCAAGGCTAAGATGGTCTAATTCTTAGAAGGAAACAAATACATTTAAAGGTATTCTCTCCTTTTACTCTCCCATTATGGCTTCAATGATTTCTTCTAAAGAATGCTCCCCCACCCAGCCCAGCCTACAGTATATGAATAATATGCACAATAAAAATATTAATGGCCTTAACTAAAATCATCATCTGAGTTCTTCTAAAGAACCACTCTAATAATATCAGGATCCTGCTCAAAATAAAACAAACATACCTTCATTAACTCAAGCTGCATTCTCAATGAAGTACAAATTTAAATGAAAAGGTTCTAGTAAGTACTCTATGGTTTGCCTTTGACCCATCACTGCAACTGTAATCTGTCACTATTTGTTTCCTAAACTTGACTTATTCTTAATTACTCACCATTTCTCAAACATACCTTTATGCATCCTCAGCCAAGCATGCCTTCACTTCTGATGTACTCTTGTGCTAGAAGGTCCTCGCTTCACTTTGGCCCATCGTATCTCCCACCCCCTCCCACCCAGATCAACACAATCTCTATAAAACTCCCAACTGACCTAAGCAGACCCTTCAAACTGTTATTTATTTATTTATTTATTTTTGTCTAACTTGTATCCTTTTGCATCTGTGATAACCTGGTGCATAGAAGATAGCCAATAATGTTTGTTAAAAGAATTGAGAAATAAATGAAGAAATGAATTTGTATTTGTTTTTAGCAAACCTATTTGAGTGTACACTCCTATTTCCTGGTCCTATCAATTACTCTTATTTGTATTTTCTGTAGGGTTTACCATTGTGTTATGCATTAAAAGACCCCAAAATATTGGTAAAATCTAATTACACAATTGAATCTCAATTTCTATAAATGGACTATCAATATGCTCTTTAATGATGCCATGAAGAATAATATCATACACTTTAACTCAATTTTTAGTGAAGTAATAACACATTTTCTTTTTTTTTTTTTTCTTTTTCTTTCTTTTTTTTTTTTTTTTTAATGACATCTGGTTTTGGTATCAGGGTAATTTATCATCATGAAGTTTGTTGGGGTGTTCTCTATAGTTTATTTTTGGAAGATAATTTAGTGTTAGTTGTAATTAATAGGTGTTACTGTAATTATTCTTTAAAAGTTGAGGGGAATTCACCAGTGAAACCATCAGGTCCTGAAATTTTCTTTTTCCATGGTTTTTAAATAATAATTCCGTCTCTTTCCTTTGTTATATACCTTTTCCAATTTTTCTCTTTTCTGGGGAGTCAGTTTTATTTATCTTAAAAGTATTTTCTAATTTACCTTCTGATACACTTTCTAATAAAGAAATGTTATTTTCAAAATAAAATTAATAAAATTATGCTATTTAAAGTACTATACTGAATTATATCAGTTGATGCAAATCATTCATTTATCATCTTTCTACTGTATGATTAAAAAAAAATATTTTACTTATTATTTTCAGAGAGAGGGGAAGGGAGAGTGGCAGAGAGGGAGAGAGACATCGATGTATGGTTGCCTTTCACCTGCCTCCAGCTACGAACCTGGCTGGAGACCTGGCTTGCAATCTGGTTATGTTAGGCTGGGAATTGAACCAGCAACCTTTGGGTTCATAGGCCAGCACCTACCCACTGAGCCACCATCCACTGTATGATTTTTGGTTAACTTTTTGACTATGCAAACATATCACTGGAAATGTATGACAAATTAATAATTACTTTCTTTGGCATTTAGTTGATTTCTCTAGCTTTCCATTTTAGAATTTAGAATGTAAGTGTTCTAATAAAATAGTTCTTTAAATAAAATAATTCTTTAATGCAAGTTGGCAAACTTTTTCTGTAAAGGGCCAGTTAGTAGATATTTTAGTGTGTAGGCCACATATGGTTTCTGTTGATGCTGCTGCTTTTCTTTTTTTAACAACCCTTCACAAATGTAAAACCATTTTTAGCTTGTAAGTTGTCCATGTTAAACATATCTTAGAGTTGGCCAACTTGTTCATCTAGAGTGTAAGTTATTCTCACTAAAGAGAAATGTACAGGAAATGTAAGGACAGATTTTGGTACTGCTTATTATAAAGATCCTAACTTAAACTCCCAAACTTTAATTTTGGAATGTTATGCAGATGAACTTTACCTCAGAAGGCATTTCATAAGTCTCATTGTCAGGATCCCCAGGCATATCTTCCAGAATTCCTTCCTGCGGAGCTCCTTCTCCACTCTAAGTGGAAAGCACAGAAACAATGTGATGGGGTACTGTTTATCAGTTTTTAAAGTTACAAACATTTGGAAGACATCTTATATACAATACTGATAGAAATGTTGTAAAATGGCACTCTTGAATATTACTGCTAACATGCTAAACTATACAGCACCTTTGGAAAAACATTGTAGCAATGTGTTTATTTATTCTAAACATGAACATTTTTTTTTGCCCAAGTAATCAATTACCTCAGAAATAGTTTGAAGCTATAGTCCAAAGATGTTTTTTATAGGATCAGTCACAACAGTAAAAAGTTGTTAAGCTAAATGTTCAATGGATGAAGAAGAGCTAGGAAAACCATCCTTTACGCAATACATAACTATAAAGACATGAATGATATGAGAATTCCATAACAAAATAAGAACATATTTATGATAAAATGTTTCACAGGATATAAAGTACTCTATATGTTGTGGACACAACCTGTGTGGAATTCAGACAAAGGTAAACCAATTGAAAAAATATATACAACAAAATGTTAAAAGTGCATTTTGTTGGGTAGTTGTGAATATTTTTTTTTACTTTTTAAATTAGTTTTTAAGTTATAACTACTTATGTAAAAGGATATTTTGTAATATATTTTTAAATTATGGCAAATAATTTTTTTCTGAAATTTCAGATTTAAACTATGTATGTATTTGGAGGGAGAAAATCAAATACATGGTTCATACAATTGTCCAGGTCTCTCCCCTTAGATATAGGATACCACAGAATTTCATCTGAAAAATTCATGGTTTTATTAGTCTTCATTAATCACCCTTTGTTGTTTTGCATTTATCCTAGCAAAGTAGTTATAAAAAGATAACGTTCATTGCAAATTGAAAGAGCAGAGAAGCATTGTGAGCCCAGATGGACCTACTCGAAGAGATCAAGTGGCCCCTCAATCAATGCAGCTTATGTTTAAAAAATATGCCTGGCACAAATAATATCTTCTCATATCTTCAGCATGAAAGTGACAGGAAGAAGGGTAAGGAAATGGCTATGTCTGACCTTAAGAGAAGGTCAAACTAAAGCTGATGCCTACATTTTTATTGGGCAGCTACTGTTTTAGCATAGAAGTTTAGAGATCACCCTCCCCCGCCCACCTTTTTTATAAATCAGAAAAGTTCAAACTATAAATAAATAAAATTGAATATAAACCATCCCCAAGGTACCTTATTTCTAAATGTGAAGCAAAGATGTTGTTTTCATACATCATGTGCTTCACTTCCTAGTATAAGTCAAGAATACAGACTCTGATGCATTGTAGTTAGACAAAAGGTACGTAGCATCACAAAACTGAAGTTCAAATCCTAATTTCTTCATATTCCAGATGTTAGGCAAGCAACTTCAGTTTTTTCTAACCACAAATAGCCTCAATAATAAGTTGGGACAGCAATTTACCTCTTTTAAGGGAGGAGGCAATAACATCATTAACTCTGTTAGTACTTAAATAACTTTTAGAGATAGTCCGGTATGATGAATATGGGTTAATTTCCTGTTTCCATGTACTTTTAAACTAATAAGTAGAGATTTGTTTTTCTAACCTACTAGAGAATTTATAGACTGCACAAGTATATGTGACGGAACTTACTTGTTCAACTGTCATAGATGAGGTATTACTAAAAAACTAAAACTAGTGAATGTTACTGTGTGTGTATATGTGTATTTTGGTGTGTCTGTGTACATCCTTCAAAGTTCAGCCAAGTTCAGACATTGGGTGTTACTTGTGAATTCATTCGCTAGATTAATCATGTATTGGAAACAAGTGAAATCCATCCATGTTAGTTTTAAATATTGATTCAGTCAGATTGCAAGAACATAACAAAAGTATGTGCATTTTTGAGCATACATTTACCTAATACTTTTAAAATTTCACTTTATTACTTATTATAAACTACATGCAGGGCATAACATTGCACTCATATATTAACAGTTTTTGTTCTTAAGAAATTATCTTATAAATTAAGAGTTTAAATTGTAAAACTGGCTTAATTATGGGGCCAGTGTTTGAGAAACCAGAGGAAATGCCAATACAATATTAAAAGAGAGAGCAAGTAAGTGTGCTAAGAAAGAAAGCTGAAAGAATAAAGATACATAGAAAATTGAAGGAAGAGAAAAAAGAAGAAGAATGATAATTCAAGATAAATTCCAAGATATTCAATAACTATGGTTCACAAGAACAGACACATACCTTCAGAAATGTTTACCCACTAAAGGAATAAAATAGGTGTTGTTATCACAAGTCTGACTCTGGAAAATGAGTCAGAATTTTAAAATAAAAATTCATTTTTAATTAATAAATTATCATGAACAATTATGGAAATCTTAAATACCCATATCATACTACATGATTCAGAGACAGCTTACAGAGCTGTGAGGCAAACTGCCTGGGGCAAATCTGTCTGGGGAAGGTTGGTGGGGTGGGGGGTGGAGCTCAGTGATTTATGTAGAGTGAAATTGGCAGAGGTGACTTCAAACATTGTGCTCCTCACCACTATCCTGAGAGTTGTGGCACTCAAGAATGTTTTCTTTAATTGACTTTTCTATTGATTTCAATCACTGAGAAAAAAGACATCCTACCTGTTCCTGATTTTGCTTGGTCTATGCCTTTAAGACCCAGTTAAGAGTCTATTTCTGGTCAACAAAATTCTCATAATTTGATTGCTGAAACACACCTAAGAAGTGTTGCTCACAAACATGATTCTTGAAACATAAATAGCTTCCACTCTATAGTATCAGACCCTGTAACGGAGGGGTCCTTTGCTCTGTCTCCCTGACAGGGTGGGGGTGGGTGGTGACATGAACGGGGCTGGGGGTGGACTTTGTTTCCAGCCTCTGTACAGAGAAAGTGGCCCAAGGCAGGAATAATCAAATATAACCACCCATGGAGTCTACAGACCCTTACATTTTACTGGCCTCATGGCTGTCACAGACTCAAAAGGGAATTATTAGGAGACAATCATGATTCAAAATTTGTTTTTTTTAGCAAATCCCTACTCCTCTGCCTCGCAGTTAAGTGCAATGAGGCTTTGATCAGGACCTTCTCCTTAATTTCTTGAAAATACTGTAGAACCTGCTGCCAAAGTTGTAGTGGCCAATAAAAATCCCTAGACTCTCTCACAATAGTTGTTCTTGATAATAACAGCCCTTGATTATCTTTTAGCTGAAAGAATGAGGTGTCTTTGCTGTGGGAAAGTTGAGACTCCAGAAGGTTACAGAACAAGCCCACTGTCTTAAGAAAATGACTTCTTCCCTGGAGTCTTTCTCTGATGTCTTTGATTTTGTTTAGTTTGGGCCTTGGGGACTATGGCTCCAAAGTGCACTCCAGACCCTGGGAATGATCCTGCTTATAATCATAGCAGTCTCCTTGGTGCACTGCATTTTCTCAAAGACTTCAAATGCATGTTTGCAGTTGCTAATCACCAAGCAAATGATCACACTAAGAATAGCACGTAAGGTGTGAAGAGAATGGCCAGTTTAAGGAATAAACTGAGGTGACCTGTGAATACCACAGAAGTTTCCCCAAAATGACAAGAACTCCAGAACTGCAGGTGGGAGTAGTGCTAATGCCTTAAATCTTTGCTCAGGTCTTCCATGTAGGCTGTGAGTATGATGAAAAGGTGTAAGGTGTACCATGCCCCAAATAAATATGCTTATGCTAAGTCCCATGTCACCAAACAGACTTAGTTCCAGCCCTCTCATTAATTAAACCAGTCAATGAGGAATCATCATCAGCACTAGTGAGGTAACCCTGTCATGCCCTAAAGGAAGTAACAAACAAACAAACATACTTTTTAACTTAGCTATAATTTCCACTCCCTTCTGCTTATAAGTCTCTCATTTTGTACAGCTGCTTGGAGATCCTTTCTGTCTGCAAGAAGGGATAGTGCAAAAATTGATTTTTGCTCAAATAACCTCTAAAAAAATTGATTATGCCCATTTGTCTTTCAACAAATACAGGTTAATAATTTGTGTACCAAAATTATTTTTGTTCAATCTCATGACATATATTTTTAATGTATTTTAATATAACTTAAAATGGAGATAAAAATTGCTTTCCCAAACCACCTTCATATCTAAAACCTATAATCATCTGTCATCCTTGTTATAAAATGCATCCTAGGGTCCTGTGATTGTGCGATATGTTTCTTGGGAATCACTACCCAGTATCACATTAGGTCTGTAAGCTCTGTGATATCATTTGGTCCAGAATATAGCAGTGTATCTGTTGTCAGTATGAAGCCTCCCATTTTGAAATCTGGAAGAGCCTGTTGACAAATGCTCACATTTTCTAAAGACTCTGAGACACACTAAGTGGTGATATTTATAATAACAGGGCTTCAGTCACTATTAGTACCTACGCCTCAGACATTCAAACAGCAGAAACACTCTTTTCCCCACTTCTTTTACACTGCAAGACATTTTGTGCAGAACCATTATTCTCTGCATTGTGAAATACTGATTATCAGCCCCAAATAACTCAACACTCAAACAATGGGGATAAGGAGAGAGTAATCCTAAACATAAGTGAAAAAACTAAACAAAGAACTCTAACTTAAGAGGGAATAAAAAGTTTAATTTAGCATTCATCTTAAAGAATCCAGCATTTCTGATATGAAATCAAGCCCAGAACTTCTGTTCAAGTGAAAAGAGCATAGATGTTTCAAAAATATGCAAAACTCTTTTGAAGATGGAGAGTACATATATGATGAGTGCAGATAGTGTATTTCACTAACAGCAGTACCATTTATTTTTTTGAAAAACAAAAAATTAAGTAGGCAGGTGTAAGTATCTTGTTTAAAAGTAAGGTTAACGTATATTCAGTTTGAGGGGAGCAAAGGGCATCTGATTCAAAATCAGATTAATTTCAATTTAAAAAAAAAACAAAGTAATTTTATAGAGAAAAGAATTTTTAAAAAAATCTTGGAACAAGTACTTAATCTTTAAAACCAAACCAAAACAACCTAAGTAGTTCAGAAATACTGCTATATTTTAAGTCTTAATATTATGTGTAGATATAAATATATACAAATAGTAATGCAATGATCACATTTATATTAACAGTATAAAGATTGTTTAAATGCATTCTAGTAATTAAATGCTATGACATGAGAAACCATGAACATTGTCACATCCTGGTATCACCAACACTCAAAGAATAATAATCCTGCTAAAGAGGCACTAAATGATCTCCCCCATTTCTTTCCAATCATGTATGTTTTAATTGAAATTTAATTATTATTGTTGGTTAAAATACAGTAATCATTTAGATCTAGGACAGAGTTAAAGTGACAAATGGAATTATTTATTCAATCCTCTACACCTTTAGGAAGGTATCAAATATGGCAGAACAAAAATTAATGGCTACAGGCCTGTGGTTGAAGTCCTGAACTAATCTGCCTTTCAACGCAATTAAGTACACAGGAGGCAAAGAGTTGCAACATTTACTTATGTAGTGAGAAAGACATAAATGAGAATGGGAAAGTAGAAGGGCATGGCATCAGCAGGAATTCAAGTGTGATAAGCCTGGTACAGTCAGAGACAAGCATATGATTATGGTGTTTTGAATGCTTTTACACAGCTCTTTCAATGTAGCAAATAAGATTCTGTTAACATTCAATAAGATAAAAGATTTCAAGTTTTAATAATGTAGCATCCTGTTGAATTTTAGATGTCCTTTTCATAATTTTCTACCACCATTTACAACTCATACAAGACATACTCTAGATTTCCCTCTAGATGAGGGAAAACATATTCACACATACACACTTTACTCCAGACTACTGATTATCTCTGAGACTACCTTCTGAGACTATCTTGAACATCCTAAGTTAAACATTAATTATAGTATACAATTTTCATCATAAATTGCTTATGCTATAAAAGCAAACGTAGTAAGAAGGCTGAGTAAAGATACAGCTTTTGGTCACCTCCTAGGCTTTCTGATTGGTAAGGTGACCTACACTCCTCATTGGCTGTGTGATATATCTACTCAGATTGTATTTCAGCAAGTGTACAAATTACTACACCATCAACCATCTGGATATCTTGACAATAGTCAAGTAGGTGGTCAATGTTAAGTCATGTAGTAAACCATCGTACTATACATTGTTTGTACATACAAAAACTTTCTCAGATTTAAAAGGCAAAATTATTTTAATTAAATGATACTTTTACAGAAACCAGTCTCACATAGTTGTTCATGCTTTGCTTAAAAAAATCCATCAGCACATTAGTTACTTGCTTGTTTTGCCTTAACTATTTTTTGGTCTTAAGAGAGAGAGGAGGTGGCAAGAGGAAAAGGGAGGGAAGGGAGAGAGAGAGGAAAGATAAATTAAAAACTTGCTTGTTTGACTCTTTTTAAAAGTTTTGAGAGTGGAGGAGATAGTAAAGTTAATACTACATTAAATATATTTTGGGGTTATATGTGGATACTATTTATCAGTGTTTACTATGAACCCAGTTTTAAATACATTTAGCTATAAATTACAAAATAATTGGTCTGTAAATAAATTTTTAGAAGAAATTTCCTTATAGAGCAAAGACATAGCATTCTCTTAAATCTTCCTTCTCTTTGGTAAGTATAACCAGCCACTCAGTGACTGCAGTACTTGTAACAGTACCATGCAATTAGATGACTCACCTAATAAGAGTTCATGGCACTGACAACATTTCCCCTCCCTTACTTGGATATAGACCTAGTTGCAAATACTAATAAACAATGGGAAATCTGGAAATAAGCTCTTTTCAGTTTCATGTCTAAATATGAATGCTCCTCCTCCATTAATAAAAATACTATTATATATGTTCACTATTATATATGCTAATTATTTAGTTTGCATAGATAGGATATGTGAAAAGACATCCAAGTGAAAGTGAGTCAACCTGAGAAACATCGAGGCCTTTGTTGAGTTCAGAAGCAGCCAGTCATTTCATCTTTGCAAAAGCATTGATATAAGGAGGCAAGTCTTAAAACTAGAATCAATGGGGAATGTAAATTTTGACAGAGAGACAAGGAACTTAGGGAATGCTAAAAGGCTCCTGTGAAAAGAAAATTTGCTGTCAAGAGCTTAGTGAGTCAGGGTCCAGGTGTTTGCTTTCAAAAAGAATGAGGAATTGGTCTTAATACCTGACTGGGACAAAATTCCTCAGGCAAAACAAATTATTTTTATTCAGAGAGTTGACATAATACCTTCAAGATCAGTGGCTATGTAACCTGGGAGAGAAATTTAAAGGGAAAGATAAAGATATGTGTTCTTCGTGTCAGAGCATAAAGACCGGGAAAGGCCATGAGAAAGCCAGAGCTGGCACACAGTGCAGTCAGGTGAATGTGATAACCTGACATTCCGGAAGTCTTCTTACTATTGGGAAGAGATGTCAGTCACTTGTGCAGGGCTTTCAAGAGCTGGAAAGAGTAGTCCTAAGTTGATCTCAGTCTTCTGTTGGAACATCCATGGCAGGAAGTGGGAAAGGAATGATGCTCCGCACAGATCACAGGAGTCAATTTTCATAGTTGCTGTCATTATTCTACCTTGTACATTCTTTTTCATCTTTAAATTTTGTCACAAGTTGTGGTGGTTACTTTCTTTAGATTACTTAGAAAAAGATCCCTCTATAAACCTCTACCCATATCTCAAAAGACCTTAGATAACAGCAAATCTATAAGATTATCAAGAAAGATAATGAGCTGGTTATATCCTTAGAGGGCCATTCAAATGAAGTATCAATATGCTTAGTTTTTCATCTTATTCTGACATGAAATAACAATAACAGGTAAGGTTTATTTAGTGCTTACTCTGTATTGGGTACTGTCCCAATAGTTTCATATGCATTATAAATCTTAAAAATAAAACCCTATGAAGAAGTTACTTCTATCACCTTTATTTTATCAATGAATAAACTGAGGAAACCAGTTTGGCTCCAGAGCCAGCATTCTTAGCTATTATTGCAATATTATTGGTTAAGCTTCTGGGAAAGAAAAAAGAAAAAACTTCTTACTAAAACTATTAAGTTGAGCTGCTTATGCAAGGTAAAATTAAGCTTCAAAAAGTTAATCTCAAAAAATAATGCAAAATATTTTATGATTAAATATCTAGCTATCTCTACTATGTAGCAGTTTGTCATTCTTATCAGAGAAAATAAGAGGCTAAAAGATACACACACACACATAGATACACACACACACACACATATGAGAGGTATATTTACAAGGACAAAAACCAATTATAATTTTTTTACCACATAGCTATTAAATCTGTTAATGATAAATGCTTAACTTTTTGTTACAGGGAAAAATAGCTTATTATGAATTTACTGCATAGCATTTTTCAGGTTTAGAACTTTCCATTAGAGTGTTTTCAAACAGAATAGAAATAATGAAATTGTCATAAATAAATTGTTCATTTTTCCTTTATGTGGCACAGAATCTATGGTTTTTAGAATGGTTTGAAATATAGTCACTTGAGTTTCTTCATTCCTTCTGATAAACCAATGAAACTTTTCCCTGGGTCACAGACCTTATCTTCACATTGGAAATGGGACTTCCAAGCTCCTGCACCAAGTTCATGGGGTAGATGTTATGCTTAGTTATGATGTTTATTTATTTAAATTGTCTTATTCCACAGAGAATTTGAAAGGGAATAAAAGATCAGATCTGCATCAAAAAATGAATTGCTTTGTCTAATTTCATCTTTTTAATTGAGCACTAAATGTTTTCATTCACTTAATTACTTTAAAATCATCCATTTCTGGATTACATTATTAAACTCTCAGAAAATCAATGTAGACCTCTGCATTTATTTATTTTTTTCAACCAGCCCAGTATCCTGGGCTAGAGAATAGGGTGCAGCAGTAAATGAGCTCCCTGGTAGCTATTCAATGTGCAGTTACATTTAAGAATTGTTCTTTGTTGTCACGTGAAAAAGTTACATGGTACAAAATTTGGCTGAGGAAGACTGTCTGGCAATAATGCGCAGAATAGTTTGGAAGGAAGGGTAGCAGAGATGAATGGGCCATGTAGGAAATCCATCCCAGCCATAACCCAGGCAGAGGTAAAAGGTGACTAGAGGAATGGGAATGGAAGTGGAGCAAAGGGATTGGTGTAAGATATTGTAGAAGATGAATGGACAGAACATAGCAGACATTGTTTAAGAACTGTGATGTCTTAGATTTTATACTACTTGCAAACTAAAATGTTAGCCTGCCCAGTTTCACACATGCAGGCCACAGAAAGTTCAGGTGACACCTACACAGCCAGTGAGTGGCCTTATAAAAGAGAAATGCAGGGCCTCCATAACCTCAATCTTTTGTAATGGCTGGTAAACATGTCTTTCCTTTGCTCCAGAGACATTACCTCTAAACCAAGGCTGTAAACATACCTGGCCTGTACTTTAGAAAACTATTTGTTTTTCAAGGCTGTTTACTACATAAAGATCCTAGAACTAAAAGTTTGTTAATGACTTACTTGCAAAATGTGCAGAAATAAGAAACCCTTGGTCTCCCAACACTGCTTGAACATGGGCAGGTAACATAGGACAAGGGGTAAAAACAATTAGGTTTGAGTTTTACTGATTAGATAACTGGACACATTATTAGCAAAAGAGAAAATAGGGCAAAGTAAATTTTAGGGCCAAAGTCATTTTTATGTTGAGCCTGATGTGTTCCATAAATATTTGCTGAAAATACGAAATCAGAGATGAGACTTTAGAATTATAGATATGGTAGATACGGTTGCATACATACTACAGAATACTACTTAGTCATAAGAAAAGATGAAATACATTTGTAACAACATGAATGAACCTTAAGATATTATGCTAAGTGAAATAAGTCAGTCAGGAAGAGCTAAGAATTATGACTTCAGTCATATCTTGGGTATAAAACTGAAACTCCTAGATAAAGATAACAAAGGAAAGGGAGTGGTAGTAATAAAGGGTAAAGGGTACCAAACAGATGGTGATGGAAGATTATTTTTCTTTAGGTGGTAGGCACAGAGTGGAATATACAGATGTTGTAGCAGAAATGTACACTTGAAACCTATGTGATCCAACTGACCAGCATTGCCCCAATAAATTAAAAAATTAAAATTAAAAATAAATTGATTTTATTGTTGTTGTATTACATCCATCCCCTTTTTACTTCCCTCTGTCCCCTTCCTCACCCACCCACTCCCCACCAAAGTCAATCCCCCTTGTTATCCATATCTATGGTAAAAAATAATATTTTTTAAAAGTTAAAGAAAAGAATTATAGATGTGTTTTGAATATTTACCTCATAGAGGTATTTGAGGAAGTCAACAGAGCTCACTAAAACTAAGAGAAACAGAAGCAAATGAAGGAAAACAATATGGCATTACATGAGCAACCTTTTCAGTTAGGGGACAAGGCAGGTAAAGGAGGGCAGAGTAAGGGATGGAAGATGAAAAACAGGAAGCAATAATCTTTCAGAAAGAAAGAAATGAAAAAAAGCCTTTATTAACCATTGGCATACTACCAGTCTTTTCAAGCATGGGAAAAAGAAAATGAGAAAGAGAGGCACATATGTGCACTTTCAGTACTTTTGCATTTTCAGCATTTTATGCATGGGGGATACACATATATTTAATAAATATCCAATTTTGTTGAATAGTCCAGATAAAGGTGGAAGGAGAATTCAGATTTAAAAGAATAAAGGAATAAAAACAAGACCAGTGAAAGCTGTGATGGTGACAAGATTTTAAGAAGTTGTGAGTAGAGAAAGTTGTTACTGGGACAATTAGCTTTGAGGTTGACAATTTGTAATAAATAGGCTTTTCATTCTTGGGTTGTTTATTTTGCATTCTTTATGAAGAAAAGAAGAGACTTGTTAGTGATTTCAGTATACATTGAGTTTTATGGTACAAGGCAGAGAAGGACTGGCTGATAAAGCAAGATCCAAATGAGGGGCAAGGGATGGAATCAAAGAACACACGTGATGTTTGCTTTAAGGAAAGGTATGTGTGAACATGCACATACATTTCTAGTTGGAGACAGGGAATAGAAAGGAGTCTGCAACAGTCTCTGTTTGCTAAGTAAAATGGGAAATGAGACTACAAAGAAAAAGTTTTCAGAAGTGGGGTAGACAGGGGAAGAAACATTTATTTATTGAATAATCTTGTAAATAGTTAATCATTCCATTATATTGATGAGAAACCTGAGTGTTGGAGATTGTATATTTGCCTAAAGTCACAAAGATGATTGATAGTCAAACTGGTTCGAAATAATATCAGTCTTATGCTAAAGAACATTTAATTATTCTGGTGGGGTTGTGTTTTAAGGGAAGTAGAAAAGTTTTATAAAGGACTGAAAAATAAGATAAAATATTAATTTGAAAGCAATAAAACTACTGCTGAGAAACATGAGTGCCAAGTAGAATCTAGGTACCATCAATTTTTAATTGAGCTAACCAGCCCAGTATCCTGATTTTAATTTATCAAAGTATTTAGCCTAACTTTGGAATTTTTCACATGGGCTGAGTTCATTATAACTGTTTTACAGCAACAATGTAGTGTTCAATAGGTAAGGAGGAAAAACCACCTTTGCCTCAGAGAGCTCTACTGGTAGTTTTCCCTCTAGGCGACTCTCCAGGCCTCATAGCTGGTTTGTAAATAAATAAGCAATTTAGGTGGCCTAGCTGTGTGTTATGTTAAACACCAACTCTAAAGCATGTGTGTGTGTGTGGTTATATATATAAAGTTATATTTGTATAGAACACCACTTTCCATTCAATCAAATTTCTTAAGTCAGAGGAATAAAATTAGGGTAAGAAAAACAGCACAAGTTTGTGTAGGAGGGTGTAAAACATATTTATTCAGAATATTAAAATATTTATTCAGAATAATTAAATTTACATCAAATTTTAAAATGTCGAAGATCAAATTTCAATTTTTAATCACATTTTAAAAATTCATTATGCACAGTCTCCTTTATATATGCCAATTTCATATCATGGTTTTTTCTTGTTTCCAAGTATTGGGAATTTTAAGTTTAGGGAAACATTCAATCTTCTTTAGTCCTAACTTTTCCACTGCTGTCATTCTTCTTTTTTTCCCCCCAGAGCTGTGGGTTTCCTACCCCATTTTTTACATTTCAAACCATAATTTGTCCTGGCATACCCATGCATCCCATTTCTATGGAAACTAAGATGTAAGCAGCTCAAAGATGATTTTATTAGAAAGTCCACTAGAGAAGAACTAGTGCACATATTTATTTTCCTAGCAGACTCAATAAATTTAACTTGGGGAATAATATCTGACTCTGTTGAGTATCTCTAGTGGCAAATGAACTATTTGAAAACCAGTGAGAGGGAGGTTCCAAGATGGTGGGGGAGAAAGTAGAGCTACACTAACCTCCTCCCAGGACTAGTCTGGAATTACAACTAACTTATAGAAAAATCATCCAGAATAAACTACTGAACACTAGCTGGAGAGAAGCCATATAACCAAGGACAGACAAAAGAAACAACTTCATCACAATATGACTGGTAGGGAGTGTGGAGGAGACATGGGAGGGCTGGTTGGGCTCCCACTAGGGGCAGCTGAAATGCCAGAAGGAAGTGTGTGGAAGCTGAAATGCCCTGAGAAGTGTGTGGTCTAAACCTCAAGTTGGGCTCCCCAGCCTATAGCACTAGAATGAGGAAAGGAACCCAAATAACATATGGTTGTGAAAAGCTGCAGGGTTTTTGTCCACTATGGAAAGAGGTTGGAGATGCAGAGAGCCTAATAAAGGGCCAACACTCAAAATTCTGATTGTAGCTACTCACTCTGGGCTCCAGGAAAGTGAGGGTAGAGTGAACAAGACATGCTTGAAGAGAGTCTGGGGTTGGTGTCCCTGGGAAGAAAACTGAAGGAATAGCCACCAAGATCCCTGAGCTGAGTCATTCCCCATACTACAGATGCCATATTTCTCAGGCAGAGCACTCCTCTCAAAATGGCATCAGCCTGAGGGAAAGCAATAGCCCTGCCCACAGCAATTACTCTGTCCTACCTTGTCATACTTAAGCCCTGCTGCTGAGGAGTATAGCTGGAAGACATTCACTGATTAACCCCATGGAAAGCCTTCAGGCAGAGGCAAATCACTAGGGGCTCTAGGATTTTAGCTGACCATTGCCCAGGCCTGGTGCTGATAACCACCCTACAGGTTGCAAGCCAGGTCTCTAGTCAGGTCTGTAGCTGGAGGCAAGTGAAAGGCAACCATACATCGATGTCTCTCTTCTCTGCCTCTCCTTTCCCCTCTCTCTAAAACTAATAAATAAAATCTTAAAAAAAAAAAAAAAAAAAAAAAGCCACTCTTGGTGTGCAGCCTGGTTCTCTCTGAACAAACCCAGGTCCAACAGGAGAGCCACATGTTGTAGATCCCTGCTAGCTCCAAACAGGCTGCCCAGAGCCAATCACAGGCAGCATCTGACTTAGGCCTGCACCAGCATCTATCACACAGAAACTAACACAAAGAGGCAAACAAAGTTGGAAGAGATAGGCCCCAAATGAGGTAACAAGAGAATTCTCCATGAGCAGAACTAGATGAAAAGAAGGCAAGAAATTTATCAGCTAGACAGTTTAGGGTAATGATTATAAAGATACTCAACATCATGGTAGAAGACTTATAAACCATAAAAAAGGACCAGTCAGAAATGATACAATATCTGAAATGAAAAATTCACTGGAAAGAATAGTAGGTTAGATGAAGCAGAGGGCTGAATCAGTGATTTAGAAGACAAGGTAGAAAAAAACACCCAGGCAGAGCAGCAAATAAAAAAAAGGAATTTAAAATAATGAAAAGAACTTTAAAAACTATTGGAACAACATGAAACATAACAGAATATGCATTATGGGAATCCCAGAAGGAGAAGAAATCAAGAACCTATTTGAAGTAATAATTCCTGAAAACTTCCCTATCCTGGTGAAGGAAAAAGACACATCCAGGAAGCTCAGAGAGTCCCAAGTAAGTTGAATGCAAATGGCCCACACTGAGGCCCACCATAATTAAAATGTCAAGGCTTAAAGACAAGGAAAGAATCTTTGAGAAAAGCAGGGGGTTACATATAAGGGAGCACCAATTAGACTGTCATCTGATTTTTCAACAGAAACATTTCATGCAAGAGGGAAATATTGAAGGTGATGAAAAGCAAGGAACTACAACCAAGGCTACTTTACCCAATAAGGCTATCATTTAAAATTGAAGGAGAAATAAGGAGCTTCCCAGATAAGAAAAAGCTAAAGGAGTTTGTTAACACCAAACCAGTACTGCAATAAATGTTAAAGGGTTTGCTTTAAGAAAATAAAGAAGAAAGTGAGAAGGAAAAAAAAACAAAAACAGAGGATAATAGTCTACAATAAAATGCCACTAAATAGCCCTGGCTGGTGTGGCTCATTGGATTGAGTGAGGGTCTGTGACCCAAAGGGTTTTGGGTTCAACTCCCAGTTGGGGCACATGCCTGGGTTGTGGGCCAGCTCCCCAGTTGGGGGCACACAAGGGTCAGCCACACATTGATATTTCTCCCCCTTTCTTTCTCCTTCCCTTCTCCTTTCTCTAAGGGTGAGTAAAATGTTAAGAAAAGAAAAGAAAAGAAAATGGCACTAAATATATACCTATCAATAATCACCTTAAATGTAAATGGCATAAATGCTGCAGCCAACAGACATAGGGAGCTGGGCTGATATAAAAACAAGACCCATATATGTGCTACCTCTAAGGGACCCACCTCAGATTAAGAGATGCACAAAGACTAAAAGTGAAGGGATGGATATTTCATGCAAATAGAAAGGAGAAAAAGCTGGGCTTACAGTAGTTACATACAACAAAATAGCCTTTAAAACTAAGGCTATAATAGAAGATGAAGAACACTACATAAAGGGAACAATCCAACAAAAGGACATAACCTTAGTAAGCATTTATGCACCCAACATAGGAGCACCTACATATGAAAGCCAGTGACTATTCCAAACAAAGCAAAACAAAACAAAAGCCAGGTGGTAGAACTGTGCTGGTGTGCTCATGGTTTATGCTCAGAAAAAAACAGGTTGGAGTTTCTCTATGATTGTTATTATAACTTAACAAGTCCTGCCCAGATTTGGCAGCCCAATCATTTTGAAGCTATGTATCATCATCATCACACCATAATTGTTATAAAGTATAAAATAAGTTGTTTTATCAAAAATTAAAAAGAAATGTCTGTGTAAACAGATAAAAGTTGTTCCTGCCCATCATTCCCTTTCTCCCTGGAATAGGACACTTAAGCAAATCAAAGGAATTCATATAATCTTTGGACCCAGTGTGAAAACTACAATGATCAAATAAATGTTTCTATCAAAAGGAAAATATAAACATGTTAGTTTAAAAAATGGTTGCATGCTATAGATTATCACTAGTTATGAAATCCAAAGCCACTTTCAATCTGATAAATTATTATAATTCATTAATTACCTATATTTCATCTGTACAGCTATAAAATGACTTTCAAAACACATATTCGTACTAGTTACACATAGATATTGTATTCAGTGAATACCTAAATGCAAAACCTTAGATCTTTAGTTTTATTTTCTTCAAGCCCTTGCACAATATGTGTTGAATGAGTTAAAAAAATCCATGAACAAGATTGACATAGGTTAGTTTTGGTCATTGCTAGAACAGAAATTATTTCCATATGCCATTTAAAGATGAACCTACACCTCTATTAACCCTAAATCTGTAACTGATGTCCCAATTTCACTGGTAGCTATTCAGCCTTGGGTGTTAAGTTCTGCTCTCTCCTCTGGTCCTCTCTTAAATGTCACAGCTATTTCTGGCAGGTAGGACAACTGCCGTGGTTAGTGTGAACACACACCACCATGGAGTGCAAGGCAGCTGAGAGAAAAGGCTGCCAAAATAGGAAAATAACTCAGAAAAAAAGAATAGAGTTGAAAATGGAATATCTATACATTTGTCTATTTGTGATCTAACTTAGATGTCAACCAGTTTTTAGAAAAGTATAAGATGTTTAGAAAGTATAACATCCTCTGGCTGTAGTTAACAGTGTGGCCACTTACTATAAACCAGCATCCTTGCTTGGCATCACAAAGGACAATTTAGAGCCCCATCTCAAAGGACTAAGAGTGGTTTATCCACTATCTTGAGGCACACCAAAAAGGCAAGAGTTTGTCATTTTCAGGAAACACTGCCATTATTCAGGAAGAGAGCTGATGGAATAGTTTATAGAGTTTAGAAAGATTATGAGGGCAAATTGGCTTTTAACAAAAACAAAGAAGTTTAATGCTGTTTTATGCAATTCCCAAATGACTGAATTTATAAAGTCCAGAAAATTACCCAAAGATTTAAGCTTTTAAAATTGCAATGAGAAAAAACTGAATTTTATTTGGACTATCAATTATAAAATCAAGCAAAAGGAACTTTATTAATGGGTGGTTTTATTATTCATGAGTATGATAGTTCAGCATTTCCTCCAGTGTTTCCCACAGCAAAACCACTAATTAATGCTCTCTTTTAGAAATGGAGCATATTTTTGCCTACTACTATAGCTCTCTTGGCCAAAAGTTAATACTTGTTATTTTTTAAAAAATGTTTTTTTACTCCACTTCACATTTCTATCCAAAAACTTCTTATTTTTTCATTCAGTCCTCTTATTCTCATTTGGGATTTTAAAAAGCCTGCTTTAGTATCCTGAAATTCTCCAACTGTGACTCAGTAATGCTTTCATTTCTAGGGATCCCTTCAACATCAGGATTTGTAAAGCATAAACTTCAATATGAAAAAAATATGTTTTTAAAATAATGTGTCCAAGTCAAAATGAGAGGTCAAGTTTTGCAGTGTTTTGTGTCTTTAAAATCTTCCTGCTGTAATTATGTGAAGCCCTTGGCTAGATAATTATTAAGGGACTCTAGCAATTGTCCCTTTTCTCTACTTGGAGCACCACATTAATTAAGAGAGGATCACTGGAGACAGGGTGCTGTTCTGCATCTTTAAGCAGTTTTAGTTCTTCATTGCCAAAGGGAAAAACAGTAAGGTTGCTTCTTTGTCAAATGTTCTCATTTACAGATATTTTCAAATAGGTCTCTGGAATGTGCCTTAATCACTTCTGAACATTTTAAAAAAGGAGGTCATTAAGAATTTTGCATATATTTTATAGCCTCTCATGTACTTAACTGATTTCAGTTGATCTAGTAAAGAAATATGAATCAGGTTCTTGCAATAAAGATGTTAGTTTTATTTACATTATATCACACTCAGAGGTGTGAGAGCTTAGTGAGACAAGATGCAAAGCTATAACTGATTAGCTCGAGAGTGACACAAATCTGCCTTCCTCAGTTTACATGGCGATGGGGGAGCCAGGTTCCTGGCCACAGAAACACCAGCCAAAGTATATCCATTCCTAGATTGTGTGTGTGTGTGTGGGGGGGGGTGGGGATGACTTGTTGCATCATGCTGTGTTAAAATAAAAAATAAACAGCAGCAAGGAAACTGAGTTATCACCAATTTCCATAATTACTACTTTCTAAGGCCAGTTCATATGTCCACTGGATGAGAGGGTTTTGAGAGTATCCTAAAACGTCAAAGTCACAGGATGACCTAAAGTCTTCACCATCAGCCTGTTTTTAAATCCTAGAACAATGCACACAACTCGTCAGTGCTTTGCAAAGAAATAGTCATTGAATGCCTGCAACTCACTTATGAGTTCTTCCATGATGACACCCTCTGTGAGAGCTAAGCTCTCTCCACTGTGTTCCTCTAAACACTCCCCCTAAGGATCTAGCTCAGCATAAATGCTGTGTTTTGATATCAGTGGTGTAGATGGATGTCCACTGCTGGACATCCTAACAGATGGGGGGGGGGGGGTGAATACATATATTTAAGACACCAGTGGAGAAAAGAGAAAATAAAAAATTACTAAATGATTAAGTCAATTGACTTGTTTTAAAATAGGAATCCCTCTGTAATATAGCAGAAATTGGGATTTAGAACCAAGTAAAAAGAGATGCCATTGCTCTATAAAGATACCACCATTTGTTACATAATAGATTAAAAAGTTTAATATAAAATTTGTATACCATATTTTAAGATTTATCTGCCTTTTTGTAAGTTAATTATAAAGAATTAAGACCAATATGCATGAGCAACACTTGAGGTACTTGGTATAAATGCAGATTCCTACATTTTGTCCCTTAACTAGTTAATCAGAATCTTTGGGCATAAACCAACAGGAATTTGAGCTTTAAAAATTAGTTCATTGGGTGATTTGTAGAGATTCAAAGTGATTATTATTATTTTTCATCTGCTGTTAGGAAATTTTACATAGGCATTGGCTGGTAAGCCTCCTTTTTCAAAAACAAAAATAAAAACCCTTTTCTCTGGAAAATATAAAAAGGTAATCAGCTTTCCTGATAGCACACATTCTAGAAAAATCCTGATCCCTGTGACTCTATCACTCAGGGCAGTGACATTGACCTCCACCCCTTACCCCTATTCCCTAAATCTCATGATATTTGGTTCATTTCCTATTCCAGGTGTTATCTATGAGACTATCACAGCAGCTTAGAAACCTGAGTAAAGAAGGAATGCATAGAAGTTAAAGTACTTAATTAAATAGAGCAGTCTTTCAGAATTACAAAAATATAAATGAATATAAACAATAATTAAATTGAAAATGTCTTGACTATAAAGTGAAACCATAGGCTAGATAATAATGGTAGCTAATATTTTTGGGAGATTTACTACTTTTTAGATACTTTTTGGGAGAGGTAAGTACTAGTATGAAGTCCACTCTACCAACATAACTGATTTACCCAAATTCTCTCAGCTGGGAAGTGGAACCAGGAAAACTGGCTTGAGAAGCTATGCTCTGAAGTAGTAGGCCACATGGCCTCATAGGGCAGGCCTGGAGGTGTTTGTGTTGGGGTGGGGGGCTGGGGATGCTTGTTAGGCGCATATGCATACCATGGTGCCATTTGTGATGAAAATGTCAGCAAGTGTTCACTTTAATGGTTGGAATTCCAGGTATGTGAGAAAATATTTCTACCTTCAAAACTGTTAAGATTTTCATCCTGGCTGGTGGCACAGTGGATAAGGTGCTGGCCTTGTGAACCTAAAGGTCACTGGTTCAATTCCTAGTCAGGGCACATAACCAGGTTGCAAGCCAGGTCTCCAGCCAGGTCTGTAGCTGGAAGTAGGTGAAAGGCAAGCATACATGGTTGTTTCTCTTTCCTTCTTCCTTCTTCCCTACCCTGATCCCTAAAAATAATGAATAAAATATTTTTTTTTTAAAAGAAAAGGAATATTGAAGAGGTGTGTTTTCCTTTTAACATCTGTTTGTAAGTCTCCAGTTATTTGTAAATCTCTAGTTCCCTCTGGCTTTGGTTTTAAATCTTGCTACATTTCCTAGAAACTAGTATCTTCTGACTTATATTTAAGAGTTAAAAAGAAAAGGAAAAAAGACACACCATGAAGATAGGAAGTCAAAGCAGACCAATCTAAGAAGCAAAAGCAAATAAAAAGAGTCAAAATGGGGAGACAAAGAAACAGCCCCCCATTGAAAGGAAAGGAGGACTCCCCTTTCCTTTAGGTTTAGAGTGCTAAATCAAGTAGAGGCAAGCAAACTATCAGACATGGAATTCAAAATAATGATTACAGAGAAGCTCAATGAGCTCAATGAGTTCAAAGAAAACTACAAACAATTTCAGGGGAACTACAAAGAACTCCAGGGAAGCTACAAGGAACCTATTGAGAACTACACCAGCATTAAAAAGGATATAGAAACTATAAATAAGAACCAGGAGAAGAAGAATACAACTTTTGAATTGAAGAATACATTAGAAGGAATCAAAAGCCCGCTAAATAAAGCAGAGGATCAGATCAGCAAGCTGGAGGACAATGTAGAAAAACATTCCCAAATAGTGGAACAAAATGAAAAAATACTGAAAAAGAATGAAGAGCTTTTAAGGGAGCCATAGGACAACATGAAACACAATAATATCCATATCATAGGGATACTAGAAGGAGAAGAGGAGCAGGAAATAGAAAACCTGTTCGAAATAGTAATGACAGAAAACCTCCCTAAGTTGATGACAGAAAAAGTCACTCAAGTGCAGGAAACACAGAGGGTCCCAAGGAAGATGAACCCAAACAGGCCCACTCCAAGACATATCATAATTAAAATGGCAGATTTCAAAGACAAAGAATCCTAAAAGCAGCAAGAGAGTAACAGCTAATAACATACAAGGGGGCTCCAATAAGGTTATCACCTAATTTCTCAACAGAAACACTACAAGACAGAAGGGAATGGCAAGAAATATTTCAGGTAATAGAAAATAACAGCCTACAACCAAGACTACTCTACCCAGCAAGGCTCTCATTCAAAATGGAGGGTGATATAAGGAATTTCCCTGATAAAAATGCTGAAAGACTACATCTCCACCAAGTCAGCATTGCAAAGAAAAGAAAAGAAAAAGAAAAAATTGGAATACAATACAACCAATGGTTATTATACTGTTTCTTCTTCCATTCTTTCTGAGCATACCACCTTTCTCTAAAATCAGTTGATAACAGTCTCTCAGTATGTTTTGTTTGATTAAAACATATTATACATAGATACGTGTGTGTGTGTGTGTGTGTGTGTGTGTATTAGACTTGAGTGCCTTCTTGGAAATGGTTTTAGGGCCTATGTCATGTCTCCATTGTTATTAATTAAAAATTTTATAACATTATCACTCATGACAAAAATATTAACAACTTGGCAATGGAGAAGTTACTACATGTTCTTTACATGTTAATTTTAACAAGCTCACCCAGTGATTATTACATTATCTAGGAGAAAATATTGGCGTTAAATTTTTTTTAATGAGAGCCCTAAGATCTTGTAGTAGTATGTTGAATTATAGATTTTTGTCCAGTAAAAAGGTAATTCCAAAGATTGGTTATTGGCCAATAAAATATTAACCAGTTTTATATCTATCAGCCAATTAATTTCAGAATTTCTTGACTCGCTGTTTTTATACATTTTTATTTGTCAAATTCTCCTTTGAATTAGTCTTCCAGCTTACTGACTCATATATTAATTAGGTGCATAAAATATTTGACATGTATTCATTTTATTTTTGTGTGAAAGTCATAAGGGTTTATTTTTTGCAAACTATATTTTAACACATTGTAGAAAGACCAATTGCTTGGTTCAACTGAAGCATTTAAACACATACCCCATGAAGTGTTGCTCTTAATTCTTTTTTATACATTATATTGTTACTTCATTTCAATTTTTATTTGGCATGTATTACATAGTTTGGTGGTTCCAGAAAGCATGTATCTGAACACAAGCATCTTTTCTGAAGAGTGCAGGATAGTGTACCAAAATGTAAGTAAAATAATGGCTACCCAGCCAACAGGTGGCTTTGGAAGGACAGAAACTAAAGGATTGAAAACAATAAAGGCCTCTGAGCACTGAGGAAGCCCTGAGGAAGTGGCTGCCATCTCCTTATTCACAAGGTTTTCACTCAGAGCATCTCTCTGCTCTCCTACAGAGGTGAGGCAAACTCCCCAGACAGTTACTCACTCTCCTATTTCTCTTCCCCGTCTACAAACAAACCTGAAGAGATTAATTAACATCTGTTCCAGGAAGAAACATAGACAATAACATCCGATATGAGACTAGACCTTTGAGAATAAATATAAAACTTATGGAGGGAGATACCCGAGAGGGGGAAACACACACTGGACTTGATTGCTTCAAGCCAAAAGAAATGGGTATATGTGGTAACAGTATGAACAAAATGGCGAACTTTTGTACTCAGTGTCTACTTTGTTTGTGGAAATGGTCTGTTTTCTTCAGAGGCTTACACAAAATGAAAACTGCTTTACCTAATACACCTACTGTTGCAGCATGTTCGAAGATCCTTGGACTGTCTACAAATGGATGATTGTGATGCTACAGGCAGGCATGTAAAGGCACAAAAAGAATGAAATTTTTTACAACTTGCTTGAATAATTTAAAATAACAGTTATAAATATAGTTTGTTTTTCAAAACAAAATACAGTAAGATTTAAAATTATTCTTGGGTGATTATTTGTTAATTTAAATCCAAAATATCTTATTTTTGAATAAATCTACAAAAGCAAATACTTTTGAGAATTTGGCTGAATCTGAGTACATTTCTGTAAGAGAGTTCTACTACATTAAATTATTTAAATTGTGGTTCTATTACAGTCCTCTTAATTTTTTCCTGTTGCTCTCCTCTGTCCCTGTGCCCCTGCTCCCATGGTCAATCCCTGCCCTGTTGTCCATGTTCACGGGTCATTTATACATGTTCCTTGATTATACTCTTCCCTTCTTTACCCCCTTATCCTCCTCCCCTCTCCCCTCTGGTCACTGTCAGTCTGATCCTAGTTTACATGCCTTTGGTTCTATTTTGCTCATTTGTTTGTTTCATTTATTAGGTTTCTATTATAGGTGAGATTATGGTATTTGTCTTTCACTGCCTGGCTTATTTCATTAAGCATAATACTCTCCAGTTCCATCCATACTGTTGCAAAAGGTAGGAGCTCTTTCTTTCTTTCTGCTGCATAGCATTCCATTGTGTAAATGCACCAAAGTTTTTTTATCCATTCATCCACTGATGGGCACTTAGGTTGTTTCCAGCACTTGGCTATTGTAAATAACACTGGTATAAACACAGAAATTCACAGATTCTTTTGAACTGTTGTTTCAGGATTCTTTGGGTATAATCCCAGCAGTGAAATTGCTAGATCAAAAGGCAATTTTGATCCATTGAAACAACTAAAAATTTTCCATTTTTCGTTGTTTGAGAAAATTCCATTCTGTTTTCCATAGTGGCAACACCAGCTTGCATTCCCACCAGCAGTGCCCCAGGGTTCCATTTTCTCCACATCCTCCACTTGTGTTTGTTTTTGTTGATGATGACCATTCTGACAGTTGTGAGGTGATTGTTTTTGATTTGATGATGATCAGCACTTGTTTTTGTTGATTTGTTGATGATGGCCATTCTGACAGTCCTGAGGTGGTATCTCATTGTGGTTTTAAATTGCATCTCTCTGATGGCTAGTGATGTTGAGCATTCTTTCATATGCCTATGTGCCCTTTGTATGTCCTCCTAGGAGAAGTGTCTATTCAGATCCTTTGCCCATTTTTTAATTGGATTGTCTCCCTGGTGTTGAGTTGCATAAATTCTTTACATATTTTGGAGAGCAAACTCTTGTCCAAGGTGTCACTGGCAAATATGTTTTCCTGTAGGTTGGTTCCCTTTTCATTTAGATGATGTTTAAAAATATGGAATGCTTCATAAATTTGTGTGTCATCCTTGTGCAGGGGCCATGCTAATGTTCTCTGTATTTTTCAAATTTTAGTCTATGTGCTGCTGAAACAAGCACCACATTAACTTTTAATGGTTTTAGATGCTGCCAAGACCTACCAGTCAGTCTATTTAGAGTTGTTGTCTTCAAAGAAACTCAAAGTGTTTCATGAGCATTTTCTAGAAATTTCTTCTCATAACATTCCAGGAATATTAAAAATATGCTTGCATTATCTCAAAAGGTATTGAGATGCTTCCCACTAGTGGGTTGCATTCATGCAATAAAGACTGCATATAGCAATAATATTCCCCAATAAACCTTGATTTCATAAACTCATGCATACTTACACTAAAATTTAAAATAATATATGGTTTTACATTGTGAAACTAGATACTAGATACATGTTGTTACCAAAATCATACATGGTGAAAATAGATACTAGACACATGTTATTACCAAAAATCATAACCTGGTTCTATTTTTTGCTCTTTTTATGGTGAGTGGATTATGGTTACAAATCATAAATAACATAAATAGGACAATATTAATAATCCGCATCATATAAAACTTCAATGTGTTTTTACAAGCTTATACATAAAATGCAAACGTCTTACCATGCTTTATAATCTGGAATAGTTTGTCTGCATCTATAGCCTTCTCCTCTTCCTTTCTTTCTCCTGCATCCATTATATTCTAACTGCTGTGGCCTTTTTTGTTCCATTAAACACAGCAGATTCTCCCATCTTCAGGGCCTTCCCATGTGAACTTATTCTACCTTGGCTATTTCTGCTCTACATTCTATTCCCCTCATTCCCCAAACTCCCCCTCTCATCATAGAGCTGGCCCTTTCTCAATTTAAATTTGACCTTTCTGTATAAACTTCCATAAATTGGGCAGTCTCGCTGAATCTAAATGGCTAACAACTTTTTGTTTTCATTACATACTCTCTATGCATCTATTTTATAATGCCTTGCTTAGAAATAACATGAGAGGGAGCTGGTTACTGGTGTAGAAGTGTGAGGGGGAAATAATGTCTGTTCTCCATCCTGGCCTTTGGCATCTTAAGGAGGGAGGGAGAGGAAGGGAGAAAGACAGAGAACCGCAGCACACACTGAAGGCACTGTTTTGATTGAGCACCTGAAATATTCAGGGCACAAGGAAGTCACTGTGTGGCACAAAGTGGCATGATTCCTCCCTTAGTAACCTTAGGGCAGCAGGTTTCACAAAGGAAGCAGATGAAAGTGAGCAGACTTGTTCTTGAGCACATGGGAGACCCCCGTGGAGACTGCAATCCATCACTGGGGAGATGGAGAGAGGCTGAGGCCTGCAGATGGGGCTCTGCAGTGGAAGGGAGTCATGTTTATCCGCAGGCTGGCAAGTGTGAAGCTGCTCAGGGTAAGTAATGAATAACCCCTGGGATGGCAACGGTGATTTTTCAGCAGTTACAGATCTGTCTCTATATTAAAGCTTATAACAGCATCCAGGAATTATCAACAGTCATGAATCCATCCCAGTGTCCTACCATGTACCCAGGTAGCACTTTTCCTTTTCCTTGTACCTACTTAATGGATGCTGGCAAGCTGTCAAATAGACAAACAAAGAAGTGAGGGTAAATGTTGTTCCCTGAATTTAAGATGAGTCATCAGTCAGACCTGGTATCATCAGGGAATTAATCTGTTTTCTAACTAGCTTTATTTTTACCACAGCCATAACTCTAGCTATAATTAGTCTCTAACCCCAATGACAATAAATTTAAGCATTTCATTTGACTCTCAACCATGAAAAATTGCAACTGATTTGACAATACTAATATGCTCTCACTTGCATGCATATGTATGACACTTTCAGTACAACATGTGCTTTCAGAATCTGTTTTTCCTTCGTGATATTGATGGGCTATCACAACCATCTTATCTCTCTATTAGTCTTCTATGGATCTTCGGATGCATTTGACAGGCAAGTAAATATGGTAGAGTTTATAGCCAGTGATTAGATTTTTCCCCAAATAAAACAAATTAGCTACATGGATATTGAATAGAGCATGGAAACAATGCTTTTTAAAATAAATTTACCTACTTGAAATAATTTTAGTCAACAAAGAAACTAACTGTTCTTAATAATAATACAGATTATTTTTAACTGAGATACAGCAGGAAAATTACTATTATTATCACTAGGATCATCATTTAAAACAGATTGGTAAACATTTACAAGGAGGGATCACAAATCAGAATTATCTTCTGGAGGGAGGGAGCCTTATGTTATAGGCTTCCCCACTAGGTGAGTGTTCAGGGAACCCATCTGTATCAGTGCACCAGCTCGCATTGTTGTGAGAAGCTGCATTCAGCTTCAGTGAATTTTATTTATTTATTTTTTAAAGATTTTATTATTTTTAAAGAGAGGGGAAGGGAGGGAGGAAAAGGGAGCAAGACATCAATCTATGGTTGCCTTTTTCACCTGCTTCCAGCTATGGACCTGGCTGGAGACCTGGCTTGCAACCTCATTATGTGCCATGGTTGGGGATATATATATATATATATATATATATACATATATATATATATATATATATATTTTTTTTTTTTTTTTTTTAAGACTCTTTCAACGTGGTTGCTCAGTTCATAATGGGTGATTTTTGCCCACATTGTGCTGAGTGTTGAGCAGTTTTTGACCAAACATGGCATGACCCCCATGCCCCACCCTCCCTATTTACCCAGTCTCATCTGAAGAAACTTTTTTATTTTGTTTCCCCAGATGCAAAAAAAGTTCTCAAAGGAAAATGTTTTGTCGATGTGGAAGAGGTGAAACAAATAAACAAAAAAAAAAAGAGGTGAAACAAACAGAGAAACAAAGGCAGAAGCACTAAAAGGCATTAAAATAAGTTCTAAAACTATTTTGAACACTGTAAAAATATCTTGATAGGAGTATTGCATCAAATGGGTCATACTTTGAAGGTGACTGAAATTTATTTATTTATTTATTTTAAAGATTTCATTTCATCACCCTTTAGAAATAGGGGAAGGGAGATAGGCAGAGAGGGAGAGAGACATCAGTGTATGGTTGCGTTTCACCTGCCTCAAGCCACAGACCTGACTGGAGACCTGGTTTGCAACCTGGTTATGTGCCTTGGCTGGGGAATCGAGCCTGCGACCTTTGGGTTTGCAGGCCAGCACCTTAACCACTGTGCTACCAGCCAGGGCCGAAGGTGACTGAAATTTAAACATGCAACAATAAATACATAAATTTTTATAAATAAATTCTGTACTTTTTAGTCCCCCCTTGTACTTTTTAATATAGAAATAAGTTAAAGCAAACAATATTTTATATTTAAATCACATTTAATATGTTTTTTAAAAAATTGTAACTTAAAAATGTATTGGATATTTGTGAGTATTCCTGTACATAATCAAAATCAAGATTTTCATTTCTCCAAGGATTTTTATTTACAGAATCAAAATACAAAGACCAAATTTTCATTAAGTGCTAATTTAACATTTAAGCTCTTATTAATTAACTTGTAAAGGTGATAATAATGAGATTCAAAGGAAGATGAATCATCTGAGGACAGCTCCACTTCCAGACTCCAAGAAAATTGTTAAAACATTTAAAGCACTGAGAATGGCTCAGACCAGCATGTGGATCTGCTTTTGTGGCTGTACTCTGGAGCCATGGGGGAAAGAAAAATGTTATATTGTTCTTGATGTGTACTAGGTAGTTATGACCTATGATGATTACATCTGCATCAAACATGTACAGTTTTTTCTTTTTCTCATTATTCCCTAATTAATAAAGTATAACAACTATTTGCATAGCATTTACATTGTATTATCTAGAGATAATTTAAAGTATACAGAAAGATGTACATAGGTTATATACCCAAATACAATGCCGTTTAATACAAGGGAATTGAGCATCTGTGGACTTTGGTATCTGCTGGGGTCCTGGAACCAATCCCTCACAGATACCAAAGGCCAATGAAAAGGAACCATTTCAGTCTATAGCTCTTAAATACTTCACACACATTTACACTGGGGGTTTGGTTTATCAGTGCTCTTCACCCCTAGTCTGTTAAACACAAGTACATAAACTCACAGCAATCTCTACACAAGACACTTTTCAATGAATGAGATTAAAAGATTAAAATACAGATTATTTCAAAGATGTTGAAATGGTTTGTAAAAATTTTATGACTATAAGGAACAGATGCATAATGCAATATATCAGTAAAGAACAATATCATTAAGTAAAAATGTGTGTTTTGAGAAGTTGGAACTTACTGTTCTGTATCACTTTTTAATGCATGCTTATGACATTTGGACTCTTAAAAATGTCTGTTTTAGAGAACCAAGATGGTGGAGAAGTAAGTGGCACTACACCAATCTCCTCCCAACACCAAACTGGAATTACAACTTAATTGGGGAGAAATCATCCAGAATAACCAACAGAACACCAACTGCAGAGAAGTCTTATTACCAGGGACAGAACAGAAGAGCCGATTCATCACAATGTGATGGGTAGGAAGTGTGGGGACATGAGAGGCTGGCGGGACTTACATGGGGGCAGCTGAAGGGACAGAGGAACATCTCAGCAGCCAGGGGTCCAACCTGAGAAGGGTGGGATCTAAACCCCCAACTAGGCTCTCCTGCCTAGAGCAACACAGCTGAAAGTAAAACAGCACCCAGCTGTGAAAAGCAGAAAGCTGCCAGGTTTAGCTGGCTTGACAGAGAGACTGAGTTCTTAAGGAGACCACACAGGAAAATGCAATGGCACCACCTACTCTGGGCTCCAGCAGAAAAGGGGCAAAGTAGACTAAAGAAGCTTGGGGAAAGTTTGGGTCAGTGGCCTAAGGGGGAGAGTTGAGGGAGCAGCCTGTGAACCCAGTGCTGACCCATCCCCCATACAGCCAGCAGACCACTCTTCTCCAAAGGGCAGGAGCCTGAGGGGAAGCCACAGCCCCACCCATAGGAATAAATCTGCCCCACCCAGCAGTGCCTAAACCAGACCTCAGATCACAGGTTGATTGGATTAACAACTGAATTCATCTACCCCTGACAGAGGTGTCTAAAACTGACCATTGATCACAGACTGATTGGATTAACAGTGAAAGGAGACAAAGACAGTGGATCTCTAGTAGTCTCCAACTGGCTGACTAAGCCCAGACTGGGACATGAGCTGACAGTCAGTCACCAAGCACAGATCCAGGAAGTAAAAAATGTACACCTCTACACCACAGAAGGTCACACCACTAAGACAGTAAGTCAAAGCACACCAATCCAAGAAGCAGAAACAAACAACAGTTACCTAAAATGGGGAGACAAAGAAATAAACCCTCAGCAAACGGAAAGGGGGAATCCCCAGGAAGGGTGCAAAATGAAATAGAGGCAAGCACACTATCAGACATGGAATTCAAATAAGACGATAGAGAAGCACAATGAGCTCAGTGAGTTCAAGGAAAACTACAAACAACTCCAGGGGAACTATGAAGAATCCAGGGGAACTACAAAGAACTCCAGAGAAGCTACAAGGAATTTACTGAGAACTACACCAGCATTAAAAAGGACATTAATAAGAGCCAGGAGAAAATGAAGACTTGAATTCAATTTCTGAACTGAAGAACACAGTAGAAGGAATCAAAAGCAGGCTAGAGAAAGCAGAGGATCAGATCATCGAGCTGGAGGTCCATGTAGAAAAACATTCCCAGGCAGTGCAACAAAATGAAAAAAGACTGAAAAAGAATGAAGAGGTTTTAAGAGAGCAGCAGAACAACATGAAACATAATAACATCTGTATCATAGAGATACTAGAAGGAGAAGAGGAGGATCAAGGGATAGAAAACCTCTTTGAAAAAGAAATGACAGAAAACTTCCCTAACTTGAGGAGAGAAAATGTCATGCAAACTCTGAATCACAGAGGGTCCCAAGGAAGATGAACCCAAACAGGCCCACTCCAAGACACATCATCATGAAAATGGTGAATTTCAAAGACAAAGAGAGAATCCTAAAAGCAGCAAGAGAGAAACAACTAATAACATACAAGGGAGCTCCAATAAGGTTATCAGCTGATTTCTCAACAGAAACACAACAAACCAGAAGGAAATGGCAAAAAATATTTCAAGCAATGAACAACAAATGCCTGCAACCAAGAATACTCTACTCAGCAATGCTGTCATTCAAAATGGAAGGTGAAATAAGGAGTTTCCCAGACAAAAGAAGTCTAAAAGAATATATCTCCACAAAACCAGCATTGCAAGAGATGCTAAGAGGTCTGCTTTAAGAAGATGAAATAAACAGAGAGACAGACAGAAACACAGGTACAAAGGTAAATGGAATAAATGCACCAATCATAAATCATAGGGCAGCTGAATTCATAACTTTAACTTATGAATGCTTTAAAGTTATCTTTTTACCACTCCCAAAGAACCCTGAAACACCAATTTATAAGAACCTATGTATCCCTATGTTTATAGCAGGGCTATTTACAATAGCCAAGTGTTGGAAACAGCCTAAGTGCCCATCAGTGGATGATTGGATCAAAAAACTTTGATATATTTACACAATAGTATACTACACATCAGAAAGAAAGAAGGAACTCCTACCCTTTGCAACAACATGGATGGAACTAGAAAGTATTATGCTTAGTGAAATAAGCCAGTCAGTGAAAGACAAATACCATATGATCTCACCCATTACAGGACAATAATGAACAAAACAAACAAGCAAAGCAGGACCAGAAACATGAATACAATGAATAGACCTTCTGTGGGCAGGGGTAAGTGGGGAGGAGGAGGCAAGGGGGAACAGTTTAGTCAAGGAACTAGTATGGAAGAACCATGGACATGGACAACAAGTGGGATTGACGTTGTAGGGGAATGGGTGGGTGGGGGAAGGGGACAGAGGGGAGTAAAAAGGGGATGGATGTGATACAACAACATAATTAAATTTTAAAAAATGTCTGTTTTAAGAATGAATCATGACATGGAATTTGTTGAAGCTGACCATGGATCTTACAGTAAAACATGTTTATGAGAAAAAGAAAGATTCAAAATTTAGTCATTAGAAATAACTATCATAGCAAAGCCCTAAATAGTTGACTTCAAGATTGAATTGGTCAAGTCTATTATCAGATATCATAAAACATGCAGTAAAAATAAATTAGGTAATTTAAAAACTACAACAAAACTTATTTCATAACACTCCTAATTTCCTAATACATGTACTGTTTTAGTGCCTTTCAAACCGTTAATTCTTTCAGTGTGACTAGCAGATGATAAGCAGGTGGCCTGTGTGATATTTATATCATTACACAGCTAGAAATCAAAGGGTTTCACTTTATAAACTGGGATGAAGGTGTATGGATGTGTGTCTGTGTGTGTAATGGGGAGCAAGAGGAGATTAACTTGTAAGCCATATCTGATGCAAAACAGACATTTTATAAGTCATCTATGAGGAGATGGTTCGATAATAGCTAAGCATTTGTGTAAATCTTCAGGGACCCGGCTCCTCTCAAGTGTGACAGAACATTCTTCTTTGCTGCCAGCACTCTCTTTTACAAAGACCTCATGTGGAAAATGGCCGTGGTGTTTTGAGTTCTGTGCAGTTGCAGTTTCATTTTCAATCTAATGAACATTATCTGAGAACTATAAAATGACCTTTCATTATAACCGAGTTTAGATTTTGTCCAGGTGAGTCCCACCATGGAGGGATGGTGCTTGGCTGTGCTTTAAGGATATCTTGAAAACATCCAAAGAGGATGATGAAAGAGATGTGTGGAAAGCCATGTGAAGGAAGCGCAGTTCAATGACATTCCATGCACTACTGGTAACTCTATATGAGAGTACAACATTATATCCCAGAAAAAAAAATATTACCTAGCCACAGGAATCCAAGTGGATTCAGCATGAGTGGGCAATGCATGAAACAGATTTGTGGTGAAAAACAATGATGCTCTAGTGTGTAGTCTAAGGTTTTCATTCAATTCCTTTCCATCCTTTAACCCATTTGACATCCCGTTTTATTGTAATACAGTATGTGAGCATCCCTGTTACAGCATTTTTAGACATACATTGCATATTTTTCTAATTGTGCTTGTGTAATCACAAATCAATGGGCAGAGATTTCATAAAGCTACATCCACATCTCTGGTCAACATTATGAATTTTGGAGTAATTTACATTGGAAATGGATCGCTCATTCAAGGCCTCTGGAAATAAATAATGCTGAGTTCATTGGGACTCTATATATTCTTACAGAGTAAGAAAGTGAATTAATAATGCTTTTGAAGAATCCTTCAGAAGTGTTTATAGAAAAAAGCAGGCTATTTACTTTAGAGTTCTTTTATGTGAAGAGAAAGCCAAAGGTTATATCCACACAGAGGGAACAATCTAAATTACAGTCACAATTATTCATGTTTCCAGATATGTGACCAAAATCATTCTTTTTTAAAAATGTTTTTATGATATAGTCCCTCTCTTCCATCAACAGGATATTTCTATACTTGTATCACAGCATTTTCTTTATCTATAGTTCCACACATCTCCCACTTAATTTACGGATTTGAACTAATATTTTGGAATAGTTATATTTATTGTTCTAAATAAAACATGTAAATAAAATCCTACTTGCATTAGGCAGAAAATAATTGATAATTTATGTAAAGAAAGATAGTGGTTTTCCAAGAACCACAAGCTCTTTAAGCTTGACTTTGACCTGTGCCAGCTTCAAGAGAGGGCTGAGAGGGGGTTGTTTGAAGTGAAGTGAGGGCAAATAAATGATGATCTGGTGGGTTCTTCTTCCTCATGGCACTTTACCTAGAATTTTTGCTTTTCCTCATAAAGCCATAATAATTGACATACAGCATGAAAATGGGTGGGCACAGGTGAAGGTCCTCTTGATATGAGTTATATGAAGAGAAGGCTGAAGTGTTATTTGAACAGTATGGTCACAGGAATCAGAGGGGAAAGTAGATTAGATGTTTGTTCAGATAAGGTTTGCAGCAAAAGGACAAGTTTTTAAGGCACTCCTAAATGACATCCACTATTTAGAAACTAGGTGAAGAAAGCCTATAGTTATGTAACTACTATATTTACATAGCACTCACTCATCAGAGAACTTTTCTAAGAAAGTAGATGACAGTGCATAAAAAATAAATTCCATTTTTTTCTCAACACCAATGTACACAAAACTTGGCATGAAATATTTTCCAGCCAAAAAGCAATTATATAGTCTAACATTAGCTTTCACTTCTCAAACACCCATTTTTTGCTACATTTGTTAAATTTTTGTTCTTTTATTTTTCCAGATAGATAAAAAGGCCTTTATACTCTAGGTACTATTGGAAATCTCAAAGCTCAGAAAATCACTAATGAGAGTGGAATGAATTAACCATCATGAAATCTGAAGCATGCAGCTGCGATGACACGTTGCTCAGAGGGCATGTCAAAGTGCCGTCAGAAAAGCTGGCAGCTGTTCAATAAGATTTATGAGATCTTGAACATCACATTCTAAATCTGAAGTATCTATTTTTTAAAAGATTTTATTTATTATTTTTAGAGAGAGGGGAAGGGAGAGAGGCAGAGAGGGAGAGCGACAGAGAGGGAGAGCGACATCAATGTATGGTTGCCTTTTACCTGCCTCTAGCCACAGACCTGGCTGGAGATCTGGTTTGCAACCTGGTTCTATGCCCTGGCTGGGAATTGAACCAGTGACCTATAGGTTCGCAGGCTGGCGCCTTAATCACTATGCCACCAGCCAGGGCTGAAGTATCTATTTAAAAATATGTATATTTAATTTATTGGGGTGACATTGGTTAATAAAATTATACAGGTTTAAGGCATACAATTCTAAAATACGTCATTTGTGGATCATATTGCGCATTCATCACCCCAAGTCAAGTCTCCTTCTATCCCCATTTATCTCCCCTTTGTCCTCTTCTACCTCCACCCACCTTCCTTTGCTCTGTAAATCACCATATGTTAATCTGTGTCCATGAGTTTTTCTTCTTTTTCTTTGCTTAATCCTTCACCCTTTTCACTGAGCCCCCAAGCAGCACCTCCCAACCCCAGGTGATGGCTGTCAGTCTGTTTTCTGTATCCATGAGTCTGCCTCTACTTTGTTTATTTGTTCATTAGATTCCACATGCAAGTGTAATCATGTTACTGTAACATGTAACTTTTATTTTTATTGTATTTTTTCATTACCATTTATCCCCCTCGTACCTCCATCATCCCCTTTACCACACTGTTGTCCATGTCCATAAGTCCTTTTCCTTTTTTGCTCTCTCCTTCCATTACCCCCAACCCTCCCCCTATTCCCAGAGCTGTCAGCTGGCTCTGTATCTAAGTCTGTCTCTATTTTGCTTGTTCATACAGTTTGTTCATTACATTTCACATACGAGTGAATCATATGGTATCTATCTTTCTCTGACTAGCTTATTTCACTTAGCATAATGTTCTCCAGGTCTAAGGGTAAATTTTTCTTTTTTATGGCCAAGTAATATTCCATTGTGTATATCCCATAGTTGTTTTATCCACTCATTTATTGATGGACACTTGGGCTGCTTCCATATCTTAGTGATTGTAAATAATGCTGCATTGAATTTAGGGAAGCTTATATTCTTTCTTTGTTTTTAAATTTTATTTAATTTTAGAGAGAGGGGGAAGAATGGAGAGAGAAAGGGAGAGAAACATAGATGTGTCAGAGCAACTTCATTCAGTTACCTCTTGCACACCCCCGACTGGAGACCTGGCCGGCAACCCAGGCATGTGCCCTGACTGGGAAGCAAACCAGCAACCTTACCATTTGCAGTACAACACCCATCCCACTGAGCCATGCCAGTCAAGGCAAGAGGTGCTTAAGTTCTATTGAATTACTATTTTGGGCTTCTTCAGATAAACTTCCAGAAGTGGAATCACTGGGTCACGAGGTAGTTCCATTTTTTATTTTTTTAGATAATTTCATATTGCTTTCCACAGTGGCTGCACCAGTCTGCATTCCCACCAACAGTGCACAAGGGTTCCCTTTTCTCCACACCCTCGCCAGCACTTGTTTGATTTGTTGATAAAAGCCATTCGGACCAGTGTGAGGTGATACCTCATTGTGGTTTTAATTTTCATTTCTCTGATTACTAGTGCCTCTGAGCACCTTTTTATGTATCTATTGGCCATCTGCATGTCTTCTTTTGAGAAGTGTCTCTTCAAGTCCTCTCCTCTGCCCATTTTTAATTGGATTGTTTGCTTTTCTAGTGTTGAGTTTCATAAGATCTTTATAAATTTTGTATTTTAACCCCTTATCAGATATATCAGTGAATATGTACTCCCATTCAGTGGGTTATTTTTTATTTTTGATGTTTTGGTTTGCCATGCAAAATGTTTTAGTTTCATATCTCCCATTTGTTTATTTTTTTCTTTTGTTTCACTTGCCTGGGGTGATATATCAGAAAAAAAATATATAGCTATAAGCAATGTCTGAGATTTTACTGCTACTGTTTTCTTCTAGGATTTTTATGGTTTCCAGTCTAACATTTAAGTCTTTAATCTATTTTGAAAATTGGCCTTGTATTACTTTTCTGTACATATCTGTCCAATTTTTCCAACACCATTTATTGAATAAACTATCTTAGCCCATTGTATGTACCTGCTTCCTCTGTCAAATATTAATTGACCATAAAAGTGGGGGTCTATTTCTGGGCTCTCTCTTCTGTTCTATTTATCAGTGTGTCTTTTTTTATGCCAGTACCATGCTGTTTTGATTACTATGGCCTTATAGTATAGTTCGATATTAGTGCAATTCTTTCAACTTTGTTCTTCTTTCTCAAGATCACTGTTGCTATTCAAGGCCTTTCGTGATTCCATATAAATTTTTGAAATATTTGTTTTATTTCTGTGAAATGCATCATTGGATCTCAATTAGGATTGCATTGAATCTACTGTATAGATTGCTTTGTGTATTATAGACATTTTAATGATATTAATTCTTATCCATGAACACAGTATATGCTTCCACTTATTTGTACCTTCTTTAATTTCTTTCTTCAGTGTCTTATAATTTTCTGAGTATGGGTCTTTTATGTTCTTAGTTAGATTTATTATTTGGTATTTAATTCTTTTTGAAGCAATTGCATATGGGATGATTTTCTTAATTTCCCTGTCTGATAGTTCATTACATAAAAATGCAAATGGTTTCTGGATATTAATTTTTTTATTCTGCTATTTTACTGAATTCACTTATCAGTTCTAGTGGTTTTCTGGTGGAATCTTTAGGGTTCTCTATATACAGTAGTATCATGTCATCTGCAAATAAAGACAGTTTCACTTCTTCCTTCCCAATCTGGATGCCTTTTATTTTTTCTTCTTGTCTGACTGGGCTTCCAATACTATGTTCAATAAAAGAGGTGAAAGATGACATCCCTGTCTTATTCCCAGGCCTAATGGAAATGCTTGTCATTTTTTGCCCCTTGACTATGATGCTGGCAGTGTGTTTGTCATGTATGACCTTTATTATGTTTAGATATGTCCTCTCTATTCCCCTTTTGCTGGGAGTTTTTATCATAAATCAGTGCTAGATTTTATCAAATCTTTTACTATATCTATTGATATGACCATGTAGTTTTTAATCCTTCATTTTGTGTGTGTGGTGTATCACATTTTTTGATTTGTGAATGTTGCACCAACACTGCATTCCTGGAATAAATCCCACTTGATCATGGTGTATGATCTTTTTGATGTTTTGCTGTATCTGGTTTGCTGATATTTTGCGAGGATTTTAGCATCTATGTTCATCAAGGATAGTTCTATCATATTTAAAGCTATAAGATTTTGATTAATCTTTGAGGAAACTTTAGAAACAGTCAGAACAAGGTAAGTACCAAATGATTCCACTAGTGTTTGAGATATAAAACTGAAACTCATAGACAGATTACAGTATAGCAATTACCAGAGGGAAGCGGGTGGTAGAGTGGTGGGGAATAAAAGGGGCCAAAAATATGGCTGTGAAAGATTATTTGACTTTGGGTGGTGGACAGATCATGTATCAGAAATGTATACTTGAACAATGTCACCCCAATAAGTTTAATTTTAAAAAAGAAATTTCAGGACAATATGGAGTAGGGCAAAAGTAGGTTCATAGTTGTATGTGAAACAGAATTTGTTCTTGTATTATTTATTAATTACTATGTTATTTTTCATGCAAACAACTACAAATCTACTTTAGCCCCATCTTGCATTTGCTTTCCATAGGAAAAGCCTACTAATATATAACATAATTTAATACAATTTAAATTATATGTGCTACTCTTATAAAAAACCTGTAAGAGTATTTATGAATATAAAAATCAGCAGACCCAAACAAATGAACATGTCTTTCACTAAAGCTTATGAAAGACATTCAATCCTGGAAATCCCACTTGTAAAATCAAATGGAAAATAATAAAAGGACCAAAGCTATGGATAGTAGTATATTGCTGCCTAACTACAAAGTAACTTATTTTAAAAGCAATGCTGGAAGCAGTATCTTATCTCTTTTAACCTTAGCTAAGGATTATTTATAGACAGCTTACTGTACAGAGCTATATATGATCATAAACGTGAAGAAAAAGGAAATGGAAATACATGTAAGTTCTCACTGATTTTTAATCCTAACAGGCATTATTTCATTGATATTCAATTTCTATATAAATTCATACAAAATATGAACATTTTCCATAGCTTAGTTTTACTGAAAATCAAATTTTATAAATCATTTTTGGTATATGTAGTATCTAGAGACATTGTGCTATTAATTGGCATCATTAAATAACATTTTGAAATGATGAGTTTAAACGTACTCACTTAAGGTTTAATTGGACATTGTTAAATCATGTACTAGATCTCTAAAGACATGGAATTCATTTTTAATAGGCTTTATTCTTATGTTTCAATCACAAATTAGAAACCATTTTTTTAAATTGCAAACCATTTTTTCATATTAGAAACTTAAGCTAAATTTTAATAATTAAAAAATGATTTGAAAGGCAATGGTGCCCAAGACTGCAAATTTTCTTGTGGGTTGCTTATAGATTTCTTTTTAGGGATAAGAATTATGTGGAGATCAGATATTACAATTGCCCTAATTTTTAAGCCCCAGATTTCTCATTTCCATTTTGACAAAAAGACCAAAAAACGTGTAGCCTTTGGATCTGTCTTTTTCTACACCAGTTCCTGCAGTCTTCTTTTATTCTTCCATTACTATCTTTAATCATGGTGTAGTTAATTCTATATAGGTCATTCTATAAGCCTCTATTTTTAAAGATTTTTTATTCATTATTTTCAGAGAGAAGGGCAGGGAAGGAGGAAGAAAGGGAGAGAAACATCAATGTATGGGTTGCCTTTCACCTGTCTCCAGCTACGGACCTGGCTGGAGACCTGGCTTGCAACCTGGTTATGTGCCCTGACTGGGAATTGAACCAGCAACCTTTGGGTTCACAGGCTGGTGCCTATCCATTGAGCCACCAGCCAGGACTTTAAACCTCTGTTTTAAAAAATATTTTATTTATTTTTAGGGAGAGGGGAGTGGAGGGAGAAAGAGAGGGAGATAAACACTGATATGAGAAAGAAATGTTGATCCTGTGCCTCTTGGGAACAAATCTACAACCCAGGCATGTGCCCTGACCAGGAACTGAACCCATAACCTTTCACATTGCAGGATTATGCCCAACTAACTGAGCCACACTGGTCAGGGCTATAAAACTATATTTTATATGTATAGGTCCACATACCAGAATATATTAAACATAGATATAAAATGAGAAGTCCTCCATTTATTACACATAACCACCATTGAATTTGTAATTGTTACGCTAAACACTTATTTAACCCTTAGCAAGTACACTATGGTAAACACTTTATTTAAATCCTATGAAAGAGTGGTGATTTTTATCCTTCTCTCATAGTTGGCAAAAAGTCTGTCTGACAGCAAAGGTCAAGCATTCAAACACTACCCTATAAGGCTTCCTATGTTATGGCTGCTACAAGCTTTTAATTGCATAGTCTTTAATTTAGGATCTTTAGCTTCAAATTATTTGTCATATAGTTGGGGCTTCAGGTTTCTATTTTCATTGGAAGCTGTTTTCTAGAAAATTAGTCTGCAGAAGAAAATAAAGCTAGGCAATGGAGTACCTGGATGTGTTAATAAGAGGTTTGGACTTTATTTTGCATGGAGTGGGAAATCCCTGAAGGGTTGTAGCTGGGGGTATGCAGAACCGAAGAAATTAACTGAAGACCAGGGGACAGAGAGATACAGAGGCCCTTAACTATTGATACCTTAATGTTGATAAGATTACCAGGAGGAGCAGAATCAGAAAATACCTGGAAAGTGAAATCTGTAGGCCATTGAAATTGATTGGAGGAAGGGATGGGATAAAAAGGACCACGGTCTGCTACAGCTCAAATTCTCAGGACTATCACAGCAACTCCCCTAGGGAGTGGTATGATTCCCGCCCTGCTCTCAGTCCCACTCTCAGTCTGAACTATGCTCTCTGGGGCTGCTTTCCCAAGCAATGGAACTCCCATTTCCCAGTCACCCAACGTATTGGGATCATAGGAATAGGAGAGAAAATTGTAAAGTTTGAGGCTGTGACTAAATAGGTATAATGTTCTTAACAACAAAAATCTGGTCAAAAATAGCATTTAAATGGTTCTATATTTCCAAGTAAAACTCCTCTTTGCACTGAAGCAGCATTCCGAGAACCCTGGGTGCTGACATAGTTTAGATGACTGACTATCGTGGCTGTGTTCTAGAACTTAAGGGGATCCATAGCTTAGCCACACACACACTACACACACAGTAATTAAAATCACGTAATATGCAAGGCACCTACTTGCAAAATGAATAGGTGTCATAAATCTTTACCTTTACTACTCCAGTAGAAAACCAAAGTTTAAAATGTATCTTTTTAAAACTTATTTATGAAGTTCTCTGAGAAGCCATGTTTCATATCAGACAGGTTATCCCAGGTTGGGAGGATGCCAGAGAGTCATCTAATGCGCTAACGCTCAAGTAGGGCAACGCAGTATCAGGTAAAAAGCAAATGAACTAAATCAGGCTACAAAATAATTCATTAATATAAGAAAAACAAAATATGTACATAAATATAATTGTCTGTGTACAAATATATTTCAGGAATGGTATACTCCAAATTTTTAACAGTTTTATTGGGATCAAATACATACTTTGAATGAAAATATAGTTTCTTTAACAATTGGTTTCTTTTTTCCCTTTTTTAAAGATTTTATTATTTTTAGAGAGAGGGTAAGGGAGAGAGGCAGAGAGGAAGAGAGACATCTATGTATGGTCACCTTTCACCTGCCTCCAGCTACGGACCTGGCTGGAGACCTGGCTTGCAGCCTGGTTATGTGCCCTGGCTGGGGAATCAAATCAGCGACCTTTGGGTTTGCAGGCCGGCACCTTATCTACTGTGCCACCAGCCAGGGCTTAACAATGGGTTTTGATGAAAAGACAAAAAGATTTTTATTTTTTTACCTCATACATTTATGGTTTGAGGACTGCGGGGACAGAAGAAGGCAAAATAAGAAAGGGCAGATCAAGCAGGGACTAGAGTGGCAGACAGGAGTTGCCTCATGAACAGCTGGTGAAGGAAGAATGAGGCAGGGGAGAAACAGGGCTTTTAGCCAGTGACACACAGTGGACTTGGCAAGGTGCTGATCTAAGATGTGGTTTTGACTCTGGCTCCTGGCTTTAAATATTTAATTCCCAGGAAGTGCAGGTGTATGTCATAAAAGCCCATTATATACAGAATTCCCTGGCCTTAAAAATATATGCACAAGTTATACGAATGTTGACTGCCTGCTTAAAGGGGACCATTGCTTTCATTTGGCTCAGCACCTGGGCTGGCTCAGACTCTACCTGTGCCCTGTCCAAGCTTCTTTACCTCAGGATGGAGGCAAAACACTTGACACCTGGAGGTAGGAACTCAGAGATACTTTCTCATTTGAAGCTGGAATTGAACTGTTCTGTCCTGAAAGCCCATGCCAAGGCTCCAGAAAACCTCTCTAAAACAAACCTGTCATTTTTCCATTTCTGTCACTTAGATGGAGTTTAGGAGTATAACTTTGATAATTCCACTCTCCATTTCCAGAGAGGTAATAAAATCCAACACTCCTTGAGTGCCATGTGGCACTTTTCTAAAACTGTTCAATGTGTTGTGGTGACAATTTCTCATTTGAGAGACCTGGGAGGGAGGCAAAGTGGTTTGCCCCAATGGCACAGATGGGTAAACAGGAGAGCAGACTCCAATGCCAGCAATCTAATCCTGGGGCTGTTGTTTTAATATATTTACTATGTATCGCCTAAAAAATCCCAGCAAATTAAAAGTGCAGCATGTTTTATTAACCTAAAACAGGCAAAATAAATCTCAGGAAAAAAAAAAAAACAACACTATTTGAGAAACAGCATTTTAAGTAATTATGGAATAGGGTTTGTTCAAACAAAGAGGTCTTTTTATGAAGTTTATGAGGAATTTTAAGTGTCTTTGGTTTTGGTTTTTGTTTTCCTGAGACTGTGACTGAATAGACTTTGTTCACTGAAATATTTCACATGCTTTCTCCATCTGTTGTAGGTGTGTTTATTTCTATTCTGACATCATAGGCCTATGGGTTCTGTATATTGTTTAAGTTTTTGTTATGTTCCACCAGACTGAAGAAGCAAAGGAAGTAGATGTATCTGTAACCATGCTGTTGCATGTCCATAAATAAGTCCTTGTCATGTAAGGTGAAAAATGCCATGCTCATTAATTGATGAACTAAGATAATACCACTATTTGAAGATAAAGTTTAGTAAGTGGATACATTGGTGATCCTAAGTTTATGATTTGCCTTTAAATGATTGGATTGTGAATAATTTGGGAGCTAATGTAGAGAATAAGTAGTTAAAAGCATCAGCTTTGGAGTCTGGCATGTCTGTGCATTCTAATTACTAGGTCTTTGGTCAAAGGAATGTTACTTAACTTCTCAAAATACCTACATCCTATCTTATTTTGAAGATTAAACGTGATACTTTATGTAAAGGCCATAACCTAGTGCTTGGAACATATTAAATTCTCTCTCTCTCTCTCTATGTATATATATATACATATATATATATCAATGATTACAATGATTTGCCACCAAATTATAATTAACTCAGTAGTTTAAAATACCATGTTTTTTTAATTCAATGACCTACAATTTTCTATATTTTTAAATTTCTCATATTGGAGTAAATTTTAAAAATTAATATGTATAATCTCCTGTCTGCCTATCTCTTCCAGCTCTTCCAAAGATGTCATTAAAAACATAGTATATCTTATTATTAGGTGTTAGATTTAAGAACATATGCAAATAGTATGATGTGGTATGCTTGGTTCACTGGCAGAAATCTGAGGGAGGTAAACAAGAGATGAAGGGATGTTATTAGTTGCTCTGAAGATTTACCTGCCAAAGCTACTCTTTGTCTTGTTGTATCTCCCTTAACAATGGAGATTTCTAGAAGGATAAGGTGCTATCATCCCTGACCTACTTAGGATCTTATTTATCAAGCAGAGGTAACACACACAGGAAGCCATCCTGATAACACAGCAGTCTGTAGGAACAGATGGGGATTCAAGGAATAAAAATACTATGGAGGAGAGAGGAATTTGCTTGAGGAATTCATGTTGCATATTTGAGTATAAAGTCCCTAGCCACTGGCAGATGATAAATTTATGACCCCATTTGTCTTGAAGATGCTGATGGACTTTCTCACTCTAATGTGGTAATGTTAATTCCTCACAGGAAAGGTACTACTTCCGATTGCAAATCCCTTGCCTCCTAGAATCTCCATGAACCACAGATAAGGCTGTGGAGGAAAAACCTGCTGATCTAAGAATGTCTCCAGTATCACAAAAGCAGATGACCAAGCAGCAGTTGTACTCAGACTCCCCTATTACCCCTTCTGCTGGTGAGCACAAGGTAGAGAAATCCCCACATGGGTAGGAATCATGACGTATGAAGTGTTCTTGCTAGATAGTTCACAAAAACCTGAGGAAAAAAGTGAGCATGGAACTATTTTTTGAAAGATTTTATTAATTGTTTTATAGTGAGGGGAAAGGAGGGAGAAAGAGAGGAAAAGAAACATCAGTGTGCTAAAGAGACATCAATTCTTTGTCTCTTGCATGCCACCAACTGGAAACCTGGCACACAACCCAGGTGTGCCCTGATCAGGAATAGAACTGGTGACCTTTTGGTTTTGGGGATGCCCAAACCCTGAGCTTCACTAGTCAGAGCAACATGGGGCGATTTTGAAAGTGATGAGAATTTATTGTAATTCCCTTAATTCTTTCTGGATATCTTTTTTTTAAAGTTATTACTTCTGTATGAGTTACCATTAAGTACATAAATTATATTCAAGATATTTACGACTGAATTAACAAGGGAGGATTTGAAAATACAGAGCAAAAGATATTATTTTAAATACAGAAGTAGATTCTTTTCCTCCATCAAAAACTGGCACTCTATTTTATCTTAGTCTACAACATGCACTTTCATCATTACTACAGGATAAGATTGATGTCGCAGACATTTTAATACTTGATGAAAGATTTAAACTAAAATATTAGGTATGAGATTAAAAAAGAAATATGGTAGACAAATAGCTGATTACAAAGTCTCTAAATCTATTGAAAATATGCTTGATATTTACATGAAGAAGCAATTGTTTTTATAGTTATTCATCTAAAAGAATAAAAATGTACAGCAATAAATATATATCTATAAACTAGTAAAATACAAGAAGGTAGTGATATTTAACTTTTCTACTTTTCAAATATGTGTATATTTTGTTCTGTATTTTCCAATCTCTTTTTAAATCAATTTTAAGCCTCTTAACTTTAAGCACAGAGGTGTAAAACTCATCTTCAAGCATAAAGATTTGGAGATTTTTGGTCAAGATGGTGGCATAGGTAAATATAGCTTACCTCTTTGCACAACCACATTAAAATTACAACTAAATTATAAAACACTATCACTCAGAACTGTCAGAAATAAGATGAATGGAAGTCTGACAACTATGGAATTAAAGAAATCCTACCATCCAGAATGGTAGGAGATATGAAGATGTGGAAACATGGAATGGGCTGGTCCCACACCCATGTGTGGTGGATAAAAATTCAGCAGAGATATCTCAGGAGTGAGGGATATCAGTCCCACACACAGCCTCCCAGCCCAAGAAGGTAAGTCCCCATAATTTCTGCCTGTAAAAAGTATCAGAGGTTGAACCTGTGGAAGAAACTGCTGGAATTCCAAGCAATTCCTCTTAAAAGACCTGCACACAGACTCACTCAGACTTACTTACCACCCCCACCCCCCTGAGCTCCAGCACTGGGGTAGCAGCTTGTAAGGCACCAGTGGCACACAGGGAGGACCTGAAGTGTTTGACATGGGTGTGAGTTGGGGCACAGTTTTCTCCCAAACATAATGGTGGGCAGAGGCTCTTGTTCCTTTTTTGAGCCCTCCCCACACAGAACTACAGAACTGGCAGGTAGGAGCCATATCTGAGACTCCATCAACCTGGCTCACACTATGTGCTTCATTCTGGTGTTTCCCTTGAGGCTCCACTCCACCCAATTTAAGGGCCCACCCAAGCTGTTAACTGTGGTTTTTCCATATGAATAGCTGCTGTTGGCTCATCCATCTTCCTAAATTCCTCTCAAACAATTAACAACCAGTTTCAGTGAGCCTCCACCCCTATACCTCTTGCCAAGTGGCCCCCAGGCCTGGCACTAGCAGCAGCCAGCCTAGATTCACAGCTTAGCGTTACCTGGGGACCTCTAAGCCCAGCACGAGTAGCAGCATCTCACATTGCTTTGTAGCTCATGCAGGGTGATCCTGGGCAGAACACAGGTAGTGAATGACCTTGGCCAGCACACCCAGAAAACTGCAGAGCATGTGCATCCACTATACAGCACCAGATCATGTCAAGGTACCACCACCCTGCCCCTGCTCAGCTGATCCCCACAGAGGGAGGAGGTTGGTGGTCAGTGGTCACAGCCAGTCCTTGCAGCTGACTAGCCTGGGTAAATCTCTCTCATTGATCTGCCAATAGCAACCAATGCTCAACTACAAAGGGAGGGTGTACTCAGTCTACATGAAGGGTGCACCTCTAGTACCCTGCCTGAGTGATAGAGAAGGCTGTGCCACTGGAACCTACTAGACACCTACTGTGAACATTAGGCCATGCTACCAAGATCAAGAGTCAAAGAAGTTCTACCTAATACACAGAAACAAATGCAGGGAAGCTACCAAAATGAAGAGACAAAGAAACATAGCTCAAATGAAAGCACAGGTCAAAACTCCAGAAAAAGGGCTAAACAAAATGGAGATAAACAATGTACGAAAAAAATATATATCAGATGCAAAGTTCAAAACACTGATTATAAGGACACCCAAGTAACTTAGTGAGGACTTCAACAGCATAAAAAATGTACAGACAGAAATGAAGAATGCACTAATTGAAATGAAGACCAATTTATAGGGAAATAACAGTAGAGCAGGTGAAGTCAAGAATCAAATCAATGACATGGAAAATAAAGGAGCAAAAAACAACCAATCAGAACAAGAAGAAGAAAAAAAGAATCCAGAAAAATGAGAACAGTATAAACAACCTCTGGGACAACTTCAAGCATTCCAACAGTTACATCTTAGTGGTGCCAGAAGGAGAAGAGAAGGAGCAAGAACTTGGAAATCTATTTGAAAAAATAATGAATAAAAACTTTCTAATTTGGTGAAGGAATAGATGTTCAAGTCCAGAAAGACAAAAAGTCCCAAACAAGATAGACACAAAGAGGCCCACTCCAAGGCAAATAATAATTACAATGCCAAAGGTTAAAGATAAAGGACCTTATTTTTTATATTTTATTTATTATTGTTATATTAGAATTGTTTCATTTTCACCCCATTGCTCTCCCCTGCTTCACCAAGAATCCTAAAAGTAGCAAGAAAAAAAGAAGTTCCCTACAGGGGAGTTCCCATAAGACTGTCAGCTGCTTTCTTAAAAAGAAAATTTGAAAAGAGAGAGAGGACCCAAATAAACAGAATCAGAACTGAAAGAGGGGAAATCACAACTGATACCTCAGAAATACAAAAGATTGTAAGAAATTACTACAAACAACTCTATGACAAAAAATATGACAACCTGGATGAAATGGACATATTTCTGGAAAGGTGTAATCTACCAAAACTGAACCCAGAAGAAGCAGAAAGCCT